>OZ019968.1:24473252-24498252 GCA_963970395.1 Ephialtes manifestator
ATTATTTGCTACTTTGTAATTGACTTTCAAGCTCCCAATGACATGCAGTGAAATAATGTGCCTCTTGGTGAAATTAAATATCAAAACTAATACAGAAATACTAATAATAGAGTGTTCTTCAATTTATATGCATAGCGAGTTTTATTTTTTTAATAACCTTAATAAAATCAGTGGTTTTTCAGTCATTAACTGAGATTTGCGTAATCCAGTTTTTTAATGCAACTTCATAATGACACTTAACATCATCTAGCCATATTGTCTGTTTATGTACTAAATTCAGTGACTTTCTATGTTTGTTGGTTGATTATTTACTCTTAAGCTTCTAATGTTATCTGGTAAAACTTAGTGGTTTCTATTTGTTTAAGCATAATTCAATCATACGCAATCTTCCAAAGTCATTTGGTATGATGCTGAGTCGCTTGGTTTGACAAGTTATCACAACTGATACAGGAATAATAAAGTGTTTCTCAATTTCTATGTGTAACAAGTTTTATTAATTTATATATGTAACAAGTTTCATTGTTTAATATATTCATACAAAATCAGTGGTTATTCAGTAATTAACTGAAATTTGTGTACTTTAGTTTGTTCGAACCTGCAACCAACACCATACAGCAAAAAAGATGATTTATATTTGGTGATTTCTGTGAGTTTTATTCGTTGCTTCATGATTGACTCTGAGCTCACAATGTCATTCGATGAAATACTGGATTTTTTTATAAGAGAAGTTATGAGAACTGAGAAAAAATTAATTAATAAAGTGTAGTAAATTTATATATGTAACAAGCTTCATTTTTAAATAAATTTGGTAAAGTTAGTGTCTATTCGGGTTATAAGATAAATTATTGGAACAAACAGAGGTGGTGTGAAAAATGTATATTACAAACCTTTGTAATATAAATTTTTTTATCTAAATTTAAGTAGAGTAACAAAGTCACCTAGAAAAACATGAAAGCTGTCAGTCTTAATTATATACAGGTCCTGAAATAATAACGATAGCACACATCACATGACATTAATCAAAATGATCTGTATTGTTGATTTTGAAGTTCTCCATGAAAAAAAAACCTACAATTTTCATCTTGATATTTATACCATTTTTTAATGTGGCAGTGTTTTTAGAATTCTGACTGTGATTTTGAGGATGTTATGAGGATTTTGAGGAGACTCATAGTCTCAATTGTATAAATGTACTAATATGGAAAGATCGTTGTAGTTTATAGTAGAAAACTTAAACTAAATCAATGCTTTATTATTATTAATAATTTGAAAATCACATTACTTTTATAAAATGTTATCCTCTTTTATTCTCTTTGGATGAACCAAGGATTGATGATTCAATATAGACTTTGCAAAAAGTGTTGAAATCCCCCCAAAAAACACAATGTGTAAAAAAATTGAGACAAGAACATTTACGTGAGTGGTATAAACACCCCAATAAAAAACAGTGTTTCAAAAACTTGAGCCATAAAAAATGTATCAGCACAAAAAGTTGTGAAATGAACTAAAAATATCTGCAGCAAGTCAAGTACATGTTGTTAAACTTATATATATATATATATATATATGTATGTATATAGACAGTATTTTTTAAGTAACCTAAAGAACCTTAAATAAATAACTCAAAGAACCTAAATCAACTAAAAAGAAATTCTCGCATTTAAAGATGAAAAAATCAGTAACAAAACAAAATCTTGGATTTTGAAGAAAAAAATGCAGATTACAAAAATCGAGAAAAGAAATTAGTGAAAAATAAATGTCAACATCTCAAAAAATTAAACGGCAGTACTTGGCGAGTTTGCCAAGTATCCTATATAGTTTATCATTATTGAATGTTCATATTAACCGTAGAAACTCGCCAAGTACTGCATTTAATGTTTTGAGATGTTGAAATTTATTTTTCACTAATTTCTTTTCTCGATTTTTGTAATCTGCATTTTTTTCTTCAAAATCCAAGATTTTGTTTTGTTACTGATTTTTTCACCTTTAAATGCGAGAATTTCTTTTTAGTTGATTTAGGTTCTTTGAGTTATTTATTTAAGGTCCTTTAGGTTACTTAAAAAATACTGTCTATATATATATATATATATATATATATATATATATATATGTTGAACAACATGTACTTGACTTGCTGCAGATATTTTTAGTTCATTTCACAACTTTTTGTGCTGATCAATTTTTTATGGCTCAAGTTTTTGAAACACTGTTTTTTATTGGGGTATTGATACCACTCACGTAAATGTTCTTGTCTCAATTTTTTTACACATTGTGTTTTTCGGGGGGATTCAAAATAATTGTCACGTTCTGATAACACCGATTTTTTACCGAAAAACGGGGGTTATTTTTTTAAATTCAAAAACGGATATTTCTTTAGGGCTGAGAAAATTACAGAGTATTCCATGCACTGTAAAATATTCGCGTTTTTCCGATACAAACGCGTATGAATTTTGTAAAACTCGATATAGGAAATCGAAATTAATATGTTTGCATAGTAAATTTAATACAGACAAATGAATTTCGATAATCCAATGATTGGAAATTACAACACATGATTATCAAACCATTAATTACTAACTTAGTACAGGAAAATCAATATGCATTTTTGGAATTTTCGTACCCAATTTGAAATTTAATATACATTGTCGCATTGAATGTAAGATCAAAGTTACTCAAATTTCAGTTACTGATATTGAAAGATACCAAGCAAAGTATTTGCAATTTTATCCACATGGGTGTATTACTTTTTGCAAAATGTTTGTGTTCTTGCTACACAAAAGTGTGAGAAATTTACAAAACTCGCTGTAGGAAATAAACATTAATATAGTTGCATAGTAAATTTAGTATGTGTCTATGAATGTTACCAATCCGGTGATGTAAAATTACAACACATGGTTACTAAATCAATCATTACTAAAATAGTACATGAAAATCAAAATATATTTTTGGAATTTTAGTGACTGATTTGAAATTTAATACACATTTTCCAATAACGAAAAAACCCGCTAACATTTATCATTTAGCATCGACTTCTGATACGTTACTCAAGATTTTCAAAAACGATTTCGTTTAAACACTGGAGCATTTCGCGCTTCTATTGCGGCAAATTTATGTTTGATTTATGTTTGCTGCTATACCTTCATAGGTCTGTGGATATACTTTTTTCGAAAATCCGGATACCTGAGCCTCTTCGTGAGAAAAAGATTCCGTTCATCCAAAAATTATGTTCACTTGAAAATATTTCCAACCCACTTCGCGCTCTGATTGCATTCAATTGAATATTTTGTTATGTCAATTATAAGTATGCTTGAGAGAATAATAGTTGTACAACACTTATGCCATTTAGACATCCAAAATTACTAAGTCGTTGATAGCGTAGTCGGTAGCGTGTGTGTGTTGTTAGGTACTTAGGTAGGCAGGTCGTAGGTTCAAACCCCAGTGTAAGCGAAAAATTTTCTGTGGCGAAAACCAATATCCAACAATTTCTGATGCAATTTTGCAATTGTGCAATTTTGTAAAGACATTCAGTGCACAAGAATAGTGTGAGATCAAAAGTAACATTTTTCACTTGGCGTAGCTTTCAGACCAAACCAGTGAACCAATTTAAATGTTCGATGTCTTATTTTATCTGTCGAAGAGTGCTTTCTGTATTTAATATAGCGATTTTTGATGCAGTGAAAATTAGATTTACTGTAACCAATTGTTTAGTGAGTTTTTAATAGAGAGATTTATTTATACAATTAAAATCATAGCTTTGTCATGAAGAACTGAAATAAAAATTCCTATATTCAATCCAGAATGCACTCTTCGACAGATAAAATAAGACATTGAACACTAGAATTCGTTCACTGGTTTGGTCTGAAACCTACAAGTGAAAAATTTTACTTTTTACCTTACACCATTTTGGTGCGCTGTATGTCTTTATTAAATTGCAGAATTATAATGCTCATTATGTATTTAATAAAGATTTTAAAGATTTTTTAAAAGAATTTACACAATTTTTTTTCTTATGACCTTTTTTAGGTGAGTGTTAATAATTCTCTCCTTTCAGGTTGGAGCCAAATGATTTTTTGTAAACGGACCAGCTGATTGGGTCAAATGGTTGCTTCGAAAGCGTTGCTTCGTAGCGTATGCTCATTCATAATAATTTTGACTTTGTGCTACATGGATAACCTTGCAATAAATCGTGAGATAACGACAATGAATATCAATAAGTAAGTACAAAATACAAAGACACTATTTACTTTTAAATTTTCAATTATACATAAGTGGAACATTCAGTCAAAAAAGTATTTTTTTACATGAAGACCACTCTCGCTCTCACCGAGGGAAAAATAAAAAATAATACCCTCCCTTCAGAATAAACCCGAAGGATTTTTTTGTAAATAGAGCAACCGATTAGGCTGTCATTTACAAATTCATTGTCCGACTTGCTCTGAAAGCCCTTTCGAGTGCTTGTTTATTCCATGCTGCAGCCAAAAAAGTATTTTTTTATTATAAGGATCACTCTCCCCTTCAGCGAAGAAAAGATAAAAAATAATGACTTCTTTTCAGGATAAACCTGAAGGATTTTTTATAAATGGACCAACCAATTGGGTCAACTGGCTGCATAGAAACCAAATTCATCAGTTTTTACACTGTATCCATGATCCAGAGAAGACTGCTCCAAGGATTGGTATTCGCTAGGTCACATACTCTTCGCAGTTACACTACACACCACTCAACCGGAGCACTTTTTTTCAATAGTCCTTACGGGGGACGAGTGAGTAAAAAAAGTTTTATTTGTTCATAAGGACACTGTTTTCCCTCAGCGAAGAAAAAATTCTAAATAATGTCCTCCCTTCATGATGACACCGAAGGATTTTGTTGAAAATTGACCAGCCTTCGCTAGATCTCATTCTATTTGTAGTTGCACTGCACACCAATTAAAAGCAGCAGTTTTTTCAAAAGATCCTTATAACAGAGTCTATAGACAACAACATAAAATGTCAGAATAATACTGACATAGATCTTTAAAAAAATTTAAACATTTTTTTAAAAATTGCTCTGCTTAATTGGTGTGCAGTGTAACTGCGAGGAGAATGAGACTTAATGAAGGCCAATCCCTGAAGCAGTATCCTCTGGATCACACCCAGAGTGTGAAATATCATGAACTTGGTTTTGAAGCAACCAGTTGACCCAATCAGCTGGTCCGTTTACAAAAAATCATTTGGATCCAACCTGAAAGGAGAGAATTATTTTAATAAATTTCTTCTATGAAGAGGAGAATTGTCCTTATCCTTATAATAAAAAAAAGACTTTCTTAACTGCAGTGTTTAATTTAAAAACTACTCGCAGTGGCTTTCTGACCAAGCCGGTCAATCAATTATAGTTATTGATGCAGGGAATATGCAGTGAATCGAAAACCAAAATCCATTGACGGCTTGATCTGAAAGCCACTTCTAGTGCTTTTTCATTTGACGATGCTTGTGATTTTAGAAAACAAATGGAAAAACGACCACAGTGACTTTCAGATCATGCTTCAGTCGCAGGCACGCCAAGTTTTTTGTAGAAAAACATCTTCATGTGTTGAATATCTAGCAAGGGGTTTGACTTGGCTAATAGGATTCGGTTTAATATTTTTGAAATAAATTTTTTTTTGCGAAAGATTCATCAGAGAAGAACTTTTTGTTTTCAAGTGATTTTTTGTATGGGATGGTTACACTTTTAATATTTGGCGTACCATTTTTGTTTTGAAAAAACATTTTTGGGTGGATTGTATGTGTTAAGACTAAAAGAATTATTATAGTCTATCGGAAAACCCTGATATAAATGAAACAGTTTTCTATCATTTATGTATAATAATTTCATGCTGATTGACTCGTTTTTCTTCTCTTTGGTTCACAGCTATAGAAAGTCTATCATAATGAATCTTGAATATGATAAATATTTGAATCCAAAGATTTGTGAATGAAACCTTTTTTTATTGAAATATGTAATATTATTAATATCTTTTCTACGATCATATATTTTTATTATATAATTTAATAGAAAAATTATATAATTTATAATAATATTATGGGATATGGAAGAAATCATAGTACTTCGTAAATTTGTGAACCAAAGTCTGTATTTTGAACGATAAGATTTTTTATAATAGTTTTCTATCATTTATTTTTACCAGGGCAGTCACCTAAAAAAGGTCATAAGAAAAAAAATTGTGTAAATTCTTTTAAAAAATCTTTAAAATCCTTATTAAGTACATAATGAGCATTATAATTCTGCAATTTAATAAAGACATACAGTGCACCAAAATGGTGTAAGGTAAAAAGTAAAATTTTTCACTTGTAGGTTTCAGACCAAACCAGTGAACGAATTCTAGTGTTCAATGTCTTATTTTATCTGTCGAAGAGTGCATTCTGGATTGAATATAGGAATTTTTATTTCAGTTCTTTATGACAAAGCTATGATTTTAATTGTATAAATAAATCTCTCTATTAAAAACTCACTAAACAATTGGTTACAGTAAATCTAATTTTCACTGCATCAAAAATCGCTATATTGAATACAGAATGCACTCTTCGATAGATAAAATAAGACATCGAACATTTAAATTGGTTCACCGGTTTGGTCTGAAAGCTACGCCAAGTGAAAAATTTTACTTTTGATCTCACACCATTCTTGTGCACTGAATGTCTTTACAAAATTTCAAAATTGCATCAGAAATTGTTGGATATTGGTTTTCGCCACAGAAAATTTTTCGATTACACTGGGGTTTGAACCTACGACCTCCCTACCTAAGTACCTAACAACACACACACGCTAACGACTACGCTATCAACGACTTAGTAATTTTGGATGTCTAAATGGCATAAGTGTTGTACAACTATTATTCTCTCAAGCATACTTATAATTGATATAACAAAATATTCAATTGATTGCAATCAGAGCGCGAAGTGGGTTGGAAATATTTTCAAGTGAACATAATTTTTGGATGAACGGAATCTTTTTCTCACGAATAGGCTCAGGTATCCGGATTTTCGAAAAAGTATATCCACAGACCTATGAAGGTATAGCAGCAAACCTAAATCAAACATAAATTTGCCGCAATAGAAGCGCGAAATGCTCCAGTGTTTAAAAGAAATCGTTTTTGAAAATCTTGAGTAACTTATCAGAAGTCGATGCTAAATGATAAATGTTAGCGGGTTTTTTCGTTATTGGAAAATGTGTATTAAATTTCAAATCAGTCACTAAAATTCCGAAAATATATTTTGATTTTCATGTACTATTTTAGTAATGATTGATTTAGTAACCATGTGTTGTAATTTTACATCACCGGATTAGTAACATTCATAGACACATACTAAATTTACTATGCAACTATATTAATGTATATTTCCTACAGCGAGTTTTGTAAATTTCTCACACTTTTGTGTCGCAAGAACACAAACATTTTGCAAAAAGTAATACACCCATGTGGATAAAATTGCAAATACTTTGCTTGGTATCTTTCAATATCAGTAACTGAAATTTGAGTAACTTTGATCTTACATTCAATGCGACAATGTATATTAAATTTCAAATCGGGTACGAAAATTCCAAAAATGCATATTGATTTTCCTGTACTAATTTAGTAATTAATGATTTGATAATCATGTGTTGTAATTTCCAATCATTGGATTATCGAAATTCATTTGTCTGTATTAAATTTACTATGCAAACATATTAATTTCGATTTCCTATACCGAGTTTTACAAAATTCATACGCGTTTGTATCGGAAAAACGCGAATATTTTTTACAGTGCATGGAATACTCTGTAATTTTCTCAGCCCAGAAGAAGTATCCGTTTTTTAATTTAAAAAAATAACCCCCGTTTTTCGGTAAAAAATCGGTGTTATCAGAACGTGATAATTATTTTGAATGTTCTATTCAAAAGTTAACACAAAACTACAGATTTTATGTGAAAACATTTTTTTCACTAACTTGAAGTTTCCGAGATATCTTCACTTAAAAAAAAAAAAAAAATGGGGTTTAAAAAAAATTATTGTATTAAAAAATCTGGAAAATTCATATAGAGTGCCTTTTAGAGGTACTTTGATATGACCAATTATGCGGCAGATCTGAGATGCCCGAAAAAAAGTGTCTGAACCGAAAAAAAATACTTCATATAATAATGTTCTACCGACGGTATAGTTATAGTGAATTATTTTCGGTTTTCACAGGTTTGAATGTCATTCCATATTATAAATATATTATTTTTTTATTTTTTTTTATTTTTATTTTGCTCGAAAGGCGACGAGTGATCAAGTCGTCGTGGAAAGGGAATTTTCATATAAAGGTATCTTTACCGATTAAGGAATTAGAATCCACGCGATTGCCAATTAAAAAGATATTTATTGAATTAAAATATTTGTTATCACAAATTATTGCTTGAAATTACAAGGGTTCTTATAATTGTTCGAGTCTCTAACTCGAGCTCAACCGTTCGCTACGAATATTCCGTTAAGACTGACGTGAATTACCGTGATTTCCAGCCATTCACCCAAAATCGGTGCGTATGCATTTATTGCTCGCGATCCTTCGATACTGACTCAGACCTGAGTCAGCAGGCGAGTTCGTTCAGAATCGTTCGACTGCTTGATTTTAATATACCAAAATAATTATTATTGGAATTATTTTCGAATATTTAAAAAATAGAATTTCAATGAAAATTTGGGGCGCACACGGAGAAAAAAGAGTAGTTGGGCCAACACTGCTTTAATGAGTTGGCCAGAAATGAGTTGCTACAACAATTTACTCGGTGCCTATAACAATCTCGAATAGTTGGCGTGACATCGAAAAGTGAGTTCGCCCAACTCTCCAGTGAGTTCGCCCAACTCACTAGTGAGTTCGCCCAACTCACTAGTGAGTTCGCCCAACTCACTAGTGAGTTCGCCCAACTAATCAGAGAGACTGCGCAACCACTTTAAACCAATGCAACGAGCACTCGCAGCTAAATATTTTTCTTTTAATCGAAGCGTGCGTGATAACTGAAGTGTGGCGAACGCGTATTTTCGTGAAGTTTCGCATCACTATTAGACATAGACATTTTTTGCAAAAAAATGCTATCGATAGACTTTTTCGCAAGAAAATGCTGTCTATCGATAGACTTTTTTGCAAATGCTGCCAAAAGAAATTTTTTCCAAAAAAATGCTTTCGATAGACTTTTTTGCAAAAAAAAAAAGGTATCGATAGACATTTTTTGCAAAAAAAAATGTATCGATAGACATTTTTTGCAAAAAAAAAAGGTATCGATAGACATTTTTTGCAAAGAATTGCTATCGATACACATTTTTTGCAAACAAATGCTATCGATAGACAGGATGCCACACTCATCTTAGAATACCTCTTCGACAGATGAAATAAGACATCGAACACTATAACCTCAAACCGTCTTAATTTTATCAACTGTAATCTCAAACTGAATTAACCATATCAACTGTAACCCCAAACTGTATCAATTTCATCAAGCATAACGTCAAACCGCATTAATTTTATCGACTATATGTCAATTCATTGCATTTTTAATAAATACGCACAATTTCTACCGATAGCCGGGTCACTCGTGTTCTGTTTGGCAAGTTAGTTGTGCCAACTAACCGGTCGGTTGCATACAACCGTAATAGATGGTCACTGCAACCCAGCCTATACAACTAACTAAAAGCAGTTGTCTCAACTCACAAAATTCGAGGTTGTATGGACTTACGAAAAGTGAGTCCGTGCAACTACTTCTTGGGTGTACCCAACTATTTTTTTTTCTACGTGCAACATCACTAAGCGTCCCACTGGATTAATAGTGGTCTTATATTACAGACAATCGTCCGGAGATGTTAAGACCCCAAAGTTTCATTCGTGTAGCTCTTGTAGCTTCGGAGATACCAGCCTCTGAATTTGGGGGCGCAACAAACTGAAAAAAATAGAATCAAGTCTCGGCCTATTCTGGCTCTGATATCGAAAACCGTTATATTTGATACGAGATGTTTGAGAATTTTTGCAGTTGCTTAAATTTGGGCTAAAAATATTTTCAATTTGAAAAAATGTAGCTAATTCAAATTTGAAATAAATTTCACACTCTTTTTAGCGGGAGTGCGGGCCGGATCGATCGAGTCCCGCCGAGATTCTAGAGATGGAGTCCCGGATGGAGTCCGGGCGGGCGTCCGGGAGGGCTTTTGGGATCCCGGATGGAGTCGCGGCGGGAGTCCGGGCCGGATCGATCGAGTCTCGCCGAGATTCTAGAGATGGAGTCCCGGATGGAGTCCGGGCGGACTGTTGGGATCCCGGATGGAGTCCCGGCGGGAGTCCGGGCCGGATCGATCGAGCCCCGCCGAGATTCTAGAGATGGAGTCCCGGATGGAGTCCGGGCGGACTTTTGGGATCCCGGATGGAGTCCCGGCAGGAGTCCGGGCCGGTCGATCGAGTCCCGCCGAGATTCTAGAGATGGAGTTCCGGAAGGAGTCCGGGCGGGCTTTCCGGATCCCGGATGGAGTTCCGGCGCAAGTCCGGGTGGGAGTCCCGTCAGTCCCGGCCGGACTCCCGGACGGATTTTGGCATCGGACCAAATGCCGAAGTCCATCCGGGACTCCATCCGGGACTGTTTTTTTCTGCGCGGGTAGGCAACTCGACAGCCAATCAGGGATCGGATAACCCGACAACAATACTTATATCGAAAATGCGAGATATTTTACCCACTAATTTTTTGAAGAGGGAACATCTAGCAATTTATCTACTCCAACTTGACGTCGCTGTATGAGGAAAATATCTTTTAGAATCAAATATGTCATATATGATGTATCAAAGTTGTATATTGACAACCAATTTCCCATCTATATTTTTTGGTTGTCCTTAGTTTAGCGGAATAGTTTTTTGCCTTGGTCAGTTTTCCCATAATAGGGCTAGCCGTGGCATTGCCTGATCAGGGCCAAGCAAGGCTTTCCATAATAGAGTTAGCCGTGGCATCGCCTGATCAGAGCCAAGCAAGACTTTCCATAATAGAGCTAGCCGTGAGATTCCCCGATCGGGGCCTGATCATGATAACCCTGACAGATTTCTACCCTTAACGAAGCTTAACGAAGCTTTTAGTTCCAACAAAAATTGATCACACACATCTCGCAACAAACACATACATTGCTGCACACATTCGTTATTGCACAAATCGCGACGTCACGCAATCGTTACTACGCATGTTAATACATCAAAATCTTTCCAACACATTTCGATACTAAGGTAAACGTACCAATGGCGGAACGTTTGAGGCGGTGTCTGTTTTGTATGCCAATTTTCGCATGCATATATTAATTATTTTAGCGAATGGTGGTAACCAATTGTAAGGTTAGAGATTCTAGTTTCCAAAAACTATATAACAGAAATATTTCTGATTGTTTGATAAGTAGTTATTGATTAAAACGCTGAAAAGTGCAGATGTACCAATGCCAGGACGGGTATTTCTGTGCATGTCCCGCTGTCGGGTCATCAAATGTGCGTATCGGTGGACATCTACCAATTTTAATGCATCTGCTTGAAAAGAAATGCCACAAAATGTGCGTTACACATATTTACACCTATGGTGCAATAAATAAAACGTATATGTTTAGAAAAAATATATATAAATATATTTGAATAAATTAACAATGAAGTTCTTGCTACCACATAACCCAACATCCGCGTTAAAATGTCAATCGCGTGATTGTGTCCCGGCTCTGGGTCACAGCGAGATCGCTTACTTGCCACAGTCGCGGAACACACGTTGGCCACTGGTGCCAACGTATATTCGGTCAGTTCCAATAATGGGACACAAAAATTACGAGTTTTAAGATATTGTACGTAACATTTGACAGTGTAATCTTAAACCTTAAGAATTTCTGAATTCGAAATATCTATGGAAAGTCTCGAACGAACTATAATGTCCGCGGTATCATATTAATGATTATTCGATACTCCTTAGCTAATTGGTTTAGGGATTTTCTGAAAAAGCTCGAACACCATAGGTTCGCTAATATACTTATTATTTAAATTTTCCATTTACGATGAAAAACATGAAATTTTTTCGCGTATGTTAATTATATATAACAGATTGAATTATAAGAGATATTTTTAAATATTTTATCCATTAAACTCTTAATATCTACAAATATTCCTTTAGTGTCCCTCATTTGGGACCTGTCGCACCATTGATACGTTTACCTTACACACTTATATGTCGGGATCTACTCATGAGAATATCTCCCATCGGTACGGTAGAACTCTCGGAGCAGTTTACTACGGCGATAGAGGTTCTCAATAGAGTAATATTAGCAAGGAATATCACTCTATGCAGTGATACATTTTGTTTGACTACTCCATGGAGGATAGAGTAAAGGAGACCGAACGTAGTGCTGAGCAGATGGTCGATGAAATGGGCCAAAATTATTTCAGCTTTCGCCGATAGAGGCGCAGCGTACGATTAGATCCCAGAGAGCGGGAATTTTGAACAGAGCATTCTTCTACGTTCGTACTGACGCGATCATACTCGAATACATTAAGTTTACACGTAATTACGGATTGACTAATTTTTGGATTCTGTCCTACTGTCACCTGGAGGCGCTTTAAGGATCGTTTAATTGTGCGTTTCGTCGAAAATCGTCGTATCATAGGGGGCGAGAGGTATAGCATCTGTACGCGAAAAGTATAAACAAGTTATTTTAGTTTGTTCAGATTGCAAGGCGATTATTGCCAGTTTTTAAGTCGGTAGGTGATGCTAATTGTCCAAATTCCATAACAGAAATTATATCAGATAAACGATATCGAGTAACTGAACACCTAACGTAAAGCGACGCGACGGCGAAGCGCGTAGATACAAGCTTCGTATTCGGAAGGTTCGCGGATCGATTCTTTCCTCATGCATTTTTTTTTTAATCAAGAATGTATAATTATTGTAACTAATTAAGTAAATTGTGGGTCGATTAAAACATGAACTGAAAACTGAAAAATAAAAGGTGGACGTTCCGACACTTTAAAACGGTATTTCCTCTAATTAAAAAAATAAATAAATGCTTACATAAAGATTTGATCCGTCAACCTTACGGTCACGAACGCCCTTATTCAACGCGTTTCGCTATCGAGTCATTTTGGTATCGTTAATCAGTAATTCAATATCATTTATCTGTTCCAAAATGTTGTTTAACAATTGTAAGTATATAAATTACTTGCCGCTAGCTATGAAACGAAAGAAAAATAAAAGGATATTTCGATACTTTAAAACGGTATTTGCTCCAATTAAAAAAAAAATTCTTGCATAAAGATTTGATCCGTGAACTTCACGGACACAAACGTCCTTACTTAACGCGCTTCGCTATCGAGTTACTTAGGAATCTCTAATCAGAAATTGAATATCATTTATCGACCAAGCGCTAACTTCACCGTGGAACTCAACGATCGGAGCGACGCTTGTAGTGACAACTGGAACTAAAACGTAGGCCCGTTTTGTAGACCAAAATTCTAGACCTCGCGCCATAAGCGTTCGGTCTCCTTTACTCTAGTCTCCATGGACTACTCCTTGTTGATATTACTTTACTCCTTGTTGGCATTACTCTATAGTAGTAACGTCCCGTGAGATTCAAATTCTCGTCTCCTCGTCTTACAGTAAGAAATTCACATTACGGCACGGTACGTGTGGCATTACAGCATGCCTAGCCACGTTACGTTATGCACTTACATGCCTAGCCAACTTGTAACGCTACTTTCATGTCACATTCGGACGTACATAACGCAACTGAGTCAAAACAAATTCGAGAACCGTATATATTGCATTTATCTTTTGTTGAAATCACCTTGTCTCGTCTCGAGAAATGACTCAAGATTCGTCTCATAGTCAATTGTATTTCGCTGTTTCGTCCTCTAGATCGTACGTGTACACCCAAAAAAATTGATTGTAAATTCAACTATACGCATGTTTCCCTGAGACGACAACTATGTTTTCTTTACTCGAGCATGCAAAATCCTCGTTTGCTTACCGTTTACAGTACTCGGCTTCGCCGAGGCTTCATACTGTCTTCACACGAGTAGTGCACAAAACGCTCCTTTGGCCTCTTGTATCGAAATATACTACTATATGGTTGTTGTAACAATAAATAATGTATCTAGCAACTAAATTATGTCACGTTTCATTATTTTTATAGTAGACCTCACTATATTTACCAAGATGTCATATTTATTTCTCTCAGTGTATGTGTAATGCCTTAGTGCACGGAGAGAAATGGATCTGCGAATATAGGTGTCTCTCGCAGAAAATATGGTACGGCGGTGACACTTGGGCTTTATTGCAAAAGCTCATATGAACAACTTACAGCTTACGATACGTATAGCAATCGTCCCAAATTTGCTTGATTACGGCAATGACTTATTCCTCATCAGTATAGTAATCCGTTGTATCTGTATCTGTTTGAAAGGTAAAAACATTGGGGTAATCTTCATTTACACGAGATTATTGCCATCGATCAGTATTAATTTCCTATACTGCTTTGGGATTATCAACATGTTGGGTTTTTTAAAAGTCTTTCTTTTATTCAAAAGCGTTGGATCGTTACTGTTTCATAACGACCTGAAAACAGCGACAAAAAATCGATATATTGCCCTACGGTATTATGCCACAGGACGAATCGGCATGAAACCTCCCCGCTTATATACTCCTCCGTAGTCACTTCCATTTACAAGAATCGGTACACGAATTTGCCATCTAGCGACAGCGCAAATAAGTAGAATTGTGAATCCAGAGTGTATAGAAATGTTGGAATTACAATATATATCATAAGAAACATTGACATGTCATATTTATATGGTAAACAAACCCAGAGAACATTTAGTGAATGTTCAGCCGCTAGATGGCGAATAACCACGACTTTTCTCGTAAACAAAAAGATCTCCGTCGGTGCATATAAAGAGCAGACTTTTCGCCAAAAGTGTCTTTCGTGGGACTCGAAGACATGACAGTGATGGTGCCCGGTATTTGTATTTTTGGTCGAGTTGTCATATGATAAATTTCAACTCTATGACTTATCGACCTACTTTGGCTAGCCTGTTGCAGTTTCAACACAACAGTCAAAGAAACAAAATTAAATAAAAAAATATGATGGCGTTCTTACGTCTCGCGTAACTATAAGTATCAAACTACGACATTAACCCTGCGTGGTTAATCTCTTCGAGTAAATTAAAGTCTGTACTCTTCTGATCAACGCTTCGACGAATAAATAAATTGTGAGTATAAAAGAATATATATCTCTGCGATTTGAATTATTTTGCATTGCATGCTGGTCTTCCTACTTCGAGACTCTATCTCCAAGTCTCCAGTTATCCCAAAGAAACATACGAATTGGGATAGCGCGTGGCGAGGTCTCCGTCCCCGATGTAAAGGGCCAACGCCTTGACTCGAAAGAGAGACCGCCGTTATGACTTCCAATAGGGCAACTCAGGAGAGTCTGCCGCCCGGACGTAACAGCGTCTTTAAAAATGTTCACATTATTGATACACTAACTTGCAAAGTATTAAATACATTTCGTCTTCCTTCCCTTAAATACATTTTAGGCATAGAAAAATCCTTCCATAACTAATTCTAGTATCATATTGAAAATAGTACGAAAAATTGATTAATTATTACTATATAAAAAAAGAATACTTTCGTATAGGTATAAGTAAAATTCCGATTGGAAACATTAATATAGGAATAATAAGCATGGTCCTAAAGCAAAATCGGAAAGATTACAATAAACATTTTGAAAGCTTCTACGTGTATAAGAATAACTGCAATAAAGCCCATGTGTCACCGAGGTACGCGAGTTATAGTAATTAAAAACGGAAACCGTTGTAGCTATCCAAAGACTCCGTGTGCTTGAAGTATCCATAGTCCATTAAGGTATTCCTATGGATACCCGCCATGCGGGTGTGAGAGCGGTAGATATCAATTTTTTTATGTTACATTTTCCCCCCGTCTGCATGCATTTCGCCTATTCTAGAGTCGGCCTGGGTCAGTAGTCAGTCCCCCCTGCGGATCTGGTCCGGATCAGTAACCAGGCCCCCATGCAGCCGCATCCGACTTGCCGCTCTATATCACATTCGCCATTGCATTTCTGCCATGGGCATACAAAAACTGCGGAAAACCTATGCCGATGTAGCCGGCCTTGAGTTCGCCTCATGGCACCGCGAGATACGTCGGGTTTCGTCGAAGATGTAAACAGATATCAATTGTTTTGCGTGCAAGATAGTAAATCAACGCGTTCGTGCGACAGAACGCGATAACCCGAGAAGACATGAGTCAGAGTAAGATGCACATCAAACAGATATTTTCTCTTATGATATCTCAAAAATAAAGTAGGCAATCGACTTGATATCTGGACACAATTTTGGAAAGAAATTTCTCGTCTCGACACAATTTTTTGGCCTCATCACAAAAGTGATAACTCGCATGATTACAGAAAGTACTACAGCGGTGTTCCCAATCAGTCGAGTCGCACGATAATCATTCAGGAGCTAGTCGACCCCCAACAGGAAAGGGTGACAGGCATGATGGCCCTTAATCAGGCAACGGAGAAGATGGATTATTTTCAAACCGTTTTTGAAAATCAATTTGGTGCTCCTATCAGCGCAGTAGGTACTAAAGTACGTTTATCAGATATTGTTAAACTTGAAGGTGTGAATCCGGAGGCGAAAGAAATTTTCACGCCGTTAATCGGCGCGATTGGCAACGCTGGAAAGATTATGGCACACCTTCATTACGGCATGTCAATGGCAAGAAGATATGTTAGCATTAAACGCGATAGTAAGGATTATCGCTGCAGAAAGTCCAGTAGACTCACTACTGTTCGGAAACGATCCCTCTGAGAAGTTGAAGTCGGCTCAGACTGACGAAAGATCGAAGAATCAGATTGCAGACGTCAGATTGCGACATCTTGCAGATCATGAAAGGTTATAAAATTCCTTCTACTACTCGAATCACTCAAAAAGCGTCCCCCAAAGTTCTCATTGGCAAATTAATAGGCAAGGGAGCGGTCTCAGTATGCGAACCCGTTGAGAAACAATTTATTTTTCCGTATTTCACTGTCGATAAGTCGAATGGAGTTAAGCGTTTCATTTTGAACCTCCGACAACTAAACGTGTTCATACTTGCGCCCCATTTCAAAATGGGAAACATGAAAGCTGTTTCAAAATTTCTTTTTCTTTACTGTTTCATGACCACAATAGATTTAAAGGATTCTTATTTCCTTATCCCAATAGCGGAAGAGCATAGTAAGTAATTGCGGTTCGCATTTAACGAAAAGTTGTCTGAATTTAATTGTATACCATTTGGCATATGGCTATGCACAGCTCCCTACATTTTCACAAAGCTGCTCAAACCGGTAATACATCTTTTAAGGTCGGAGGGAGTTACTATAAGGGCCAGGAAGGTTCTAGAGTCATTAGGTTTTGTCTTAAATCTAGAGGAG
The DNA here is from genome assembly GCA_963970395.1 of Ephialtes manifestator. NCBI lineage: Eukaryota > Metazoa > Arthropoda > Insecta > Hymenoptera > Ichneumonidae > Ephialtes > Ephialtes manifestator. The sequence goes on from OZ019968.1 coordinate 24,490,722, forward strand.
TGCCAGCTTATCCCGTTTAGTCAAAGTGAATATTTAAGATTCATTCTAGATAGTAACGCGTTTTGCATAAGACTGGCAAATAAGAAGAGGCGTAAGGTTCTTGACATAGTCAGAGAACTTTGGGAGAAAAAGCAATGCAAGATACAGGAATTAGCTCGTTTTGTCGGAAAATTAGTTGTCGCGTGTCCTGAAATTAAATATGGTACGTTAAAGCCCTTGAACGTGACAACTTTTTAGCTTTAACGCAGGACGAGAATAATTTCGAGAAAAATATGAATATCTCGCATAGTGGACAGGCCGACATAGATTGGTTGGCAAATGCAATCGAACGCCGGGTCCTATTCGCGAATTACGGTATGAGGTAGAAATCTTTACCGATACATCCACTACCGGGTGGGGCGCCTATTGTAAAAAGCTCACGGCTGGTGGGGAATCGAACAACAGAACGAGCACATAAATTTCCTCAAACGCGGAACCGTTTTTAATTGCCTCAAATGTTTTGCAAAAAATCTCCGTTCATGCGAACTTTTGCTACAAATAGACAATACTACTGCGCTGGCCTATATTGACAGGTTCGGCAGAGTTCAGTACCCGAATCTCGTAACCCTTAGTAAAGAAATTTGGCAATGGTTCGAGTCCCGTGATTTTTGGCTCCTCGCGTCTTATATCAAGTGGAATGATAATAAAGACGCCGACAGTGAATCCCGAGTTCTTCCCAAAGAAACCGAATGGGAACTGGCTGACTGGGCCTTTATGGCAAATGACTACCCGCGCAAAAAAAAATAGTTCGGTATGGAGTCTGGGACGGAGTCCAGGATAATGTCCAGAATGGAGTCCCGGATGGAATCTAGGCAGTCCGAGACGGAGTCCAGGTGGACTCTCATATGGACTTCGGTTTTTAATCCGATCCCGAAGTCCATCCTGAAGTCCATCACTCCATCCGGGAAAGGACTCAATCTGGATTCCATCCCGGACTCAAAAAACTTTCCCGGACTCCATGCAGGACTCCATCTGGGATGTCAAATACTCTCCTGGACTCCACCCTGGACGATCAGCGAATCTCGGCGAATCAATCGCAGAGTCCATCCTGGTGTCCATTTTGGATTCTCGCCTGGACTGTTTTGGTCTTCATCCTGGACTCTACCCTGGACTCCATCCTGGACATAGTCCATCCTGGTGGACACCAGGACCAGACGGTATCCACCTTGGACACCTCAGTGTCCAGACGGTCTATTTTGGACCGCCAACGAAGGGTAGACCCCTCGTGTGTAGTCGAACTCAGGACAACTTAACACAGTCTTATATACGCTAGGGCTTCAAAACACTTGCGTGAAACGCTCCGTTCATTCGCAATCTAGTGGCATCATATGAAACACAGATGCACAATATTTCGCTAGATGGCGAGCGGTCTTTGCGTTTTTCGCAAGTGACCTGAAGCCTCAGCGTATATAAGACTGCAAAGCTGTCCTGAGTTCAACTACACACGAGAGGCCTACCCTTCGTTGATGATCCAGAATCGACCGTCTGGACACTGAGGTGTCCAAGGTGGATGCCGTCTGGTCCTGATGTCCACCAGGATGGACTATGTCCAGGATGGAGTCCAGGATGGAGTCCGGACCGGATGGACCGTTTGGACACCAAGGTGTCCAAGGTCGATACCGTCTGGTCCTGGTGTCACCAGGATGGAGTCCAGGGTAGAGTCTGGGATGGAGTCCAGGGTAGAGTCTGGGATGGAGACCAAAACAGTCCAGGCAAGAATCCAAAATGGATACCAAGATGGACTCTCCGATTGATTTGCCGATCGTCCAGAGTGGAGTCCAGGAGAGCATTTGGCATCCCAGATGTAGTCCCGGATGGAGTCCGGGAAAGTTTTTTGTGTCCAGGATGGAATCCAGATTGAGTCCTTTCGGGAGTCCCGGATGGAGTGATGGACTTCAGCATGGACTTCGGGATCGGATTAAAAGCCGAAGTCCATATGAGAGTCCATCTGGACTCCATCCCGGACTGCGCGGATTCCATCCGGGACTCCATTCTGGACATCATTCTGGACTCCATGCTGGAGTATTTTTTTCTGCGCGGATAAAGCGTTTCTCGCAAGCAATTTGAATCCAAAGTGCTTATAAAACTGCAAAGATATTTAGGATTCGACTGCACTTGAGGGAGCTATCGTCTGAAGATGATGGCTCTTGGTGTTGATTTTTGTATTCCTTCGATGAAAAGAGAGACGCCGGCAAGCTGTGTTTCTTCCTCGACTCGGAATCCTCTGATCTCAAAGAATTAATAAAACTAAAACATGATTTTCCATGGCGGGCTTTGCCGACAGAAGAAAAGCACAAACAATTTTTAATCTTCGGTGTGGCACGCCGTGACGGCATCCCATGTAGAAATTAGTCTGGGCATTCCAGTTTGAAATTCGATCCTGGTCGGGATTGACTCGGGTTTCCATAAATGGGTTATCCAACTTGGAATCCGAATAGATCCCAAATAGATTTCCGGTTACGCACTCGATGACAGTTTATCATCGATTAGGATTTGCTAGAGTTACCCTAAAAGAACCGTTCTATTTAGAAAAGCGATGGATTCCGGATCGGGACACAATTATGAACGATGAGTTGTAGTACCGTGCATCGGGTTTGTTAGGGTTACCCTAAGAGGGGTTCTACTTGGGTTCTGGATAGAACCCGGATCGGCTTCCCGTTACTCAACGATTTATCCGGAAGCAATTTTACTTCACCCTTTAAGCAGTAAAATGTTGTAGAATACACGTACGAAAAACTTTTCCTTAACTCGCGTGATCGTAATAACGTGTGCGGTTCATGTGTCCCAGACGCGTTCTCGTCGCTGGCCATGCAGAAATTTCGACTGGGATCCAGCTGGAATCAGATTGGTATTCACATCTTTCGATAAGGTTTCAGGTGGATCCAGCCCAGTATGCCCATCTAACGGCTGGAATCCAGTCAGTCATCGAATCGGATCCCAGTTCGAAATCCCGATCGGAATCCAGTTTCCGCGCGTTACATCCCATGTCTGGAATCCGATCCGATGACCGACTGGAATCCGACCAGAAGATGGGAATACCAGGCAGGATCCAGCTGGATCCCTGCCGAAATTTCTGCATGGGATGGTGGCAGCACGGCGTGTCATATCGAAAAATTTTGAATGCACGGCGTAGCGACACAGCACCATACTGCCAGGACACACTGTGGCTCGCTGTACTTGATATATACTATCACAGTTCTATTACCGCGCTTTTTCGTGAAACTTTGTTGGACTGACAGCGTGATGCCACATTAATATCTCAACTTCAAGTCCTGGGGTGGGATCCTGAGTTAACGATACGTTAACGTTACGGTAACCGATACGATAAAACGCCCTATACGGTAAGTGAGGCGAGCGGGACTTCAGACAATTCGTCTGCGGTACCGTCTCGCGAATCCTGAGTCGTCTGCTCGGTCGTCGCTCTGTCAGAGTTCCCAGGTTATGGAAATTAACCTGATAATCTCTGTAAAAAATAATTTCTCCTAATATAGCTGACTGCCACCAACTTTTTAGACGGGGATTTTCGAGAGATCAATCGACCAACGCTTCATGTTTGAACAATAATAAATAAAAGACAGAAATACATTTTATTGTGTTATTTATTATGCAAGTTGTAGGGAAAATTACATATGTATTATTAAAAAAAACATTATTTTTTCCTTCAATTTGTGGTCGCGATTACATTGAGTTTTTTTTCGGCAAACTCGCGGTCGCGATTACATGGAGTTTTATACATATGGGGCATTATACACCGATCGGACCACCTTTTACCATGACCGTCGTCCATATAGTTGATTATTTTTTTAATCATTCACCCTAATGAATGGAACTTGCTCCATTTTTTTCAAAATTTTCATTGCATATTTCGCATACTTGTGAATTTCTAAAAATTGCTCTAAAAATTGCGTTTAGAAACTTTCGAATGCACGTATCTTCTTGGATATAAGTCGTATCGTAAAAAAAACTACATAAAAGTTTTTCATTTTGAAGTATACTTTTATGAAAATTTATTTTAAAAATTCTTTAACTCCTCCGAAGCATTGATTTTTCATTAATAAACATAAAAATCGATTTTTCACAAACTTGCACATTTTTTATTTTTTCCGAAAAAATTTCTAAGATACTACTCATAAAGATGAACATTTTAAGCCTAGACGGGAAGTGGGACAATCCTTTTTTCGAATTTGAATGAGAGTTTAAAAGTTAAATAAAAAATGAAAACTCTCATAAAAAATCGGAAAAAGTTGACTCACTACCAACTTTTTGTCCTAAAGTAGGACAATTTTTTTCCGATTTTTTATGAGAGTTTTCATTTTTTATTAATCTTCTAAACTCTCATAAAAATTCGAAAAAAGGATTGTCCCACTTCCGGTTCAGGCTTAAAATGTTCGTCTTCATCAGTAGTATTTTAGAGATTTTTTCGAAAAAAATAAAAAATGTCAAAGTTTTTGAAAAATCGATTTTTATGTTTATTAATTAAAAATCAATGCTTCGGAGGGGTTGAAGAATTTTTTAAATAAATTTGCATAAAAGTATACTTCAAAATGAAAAGCTTTTATATATGTCTTTTTACGATACGACGTATATCCAAAAAGATACGTGCATTCGAAAGTTTTTAGACGCAATTATTCGAGCAATTTTTAGAAATTCACAAGTATGCGAAATATCCAATGAAAATTTTGAAAAAAATGGAGCAAGCTCCATTCATTAGGGTGATTGATTAAAAAAAATAATCAACTATATCGACGACGGTCATGGTAAAAGGTGGTCCGATCAGTGTATAATGCCCCATATGTATAAAACTCCATGTAATCGCGACCGCGAGTTTACCGAAAAAAAGTCCATCGCGACCGCGAGTTTGCCGAAAAAAGTCTGTGTAATCGCGACCACAAATTGAAGGAAAAAATGTTTTTTTTTATAATACATATGTAATTTTCCCTAAAACTTACATAATAAATAACACAATAAAATGTATTTCTGTCTTTTATTTATTATTCCAAAATTTATTATTGTTCAAACATGAAGCGTTGGTCGATTGATCTCTCGAAAATCCCCGTCTAAAAAGTTGGTGGCAGTTAGCTATATTACGAAAAATTATTTTTTACAGAGATTACCAGGTTAATTTCCATAACCTGGAAACTCTGACAGAGCGACGACCGAGCAGACGACTCAGCATTCGCGAGACGGTGCCGCAGACGAATTGTCTGAAGTTCCGCTCGCCTCGCTTACCGTATCGGGCGTTTTATCGTATCGGTTACGGTAACGTTAACGTATCGTTAACTCAGGATCCCACCCCTGTAATGGATACGTGCCTTCACTGTGCCGGATTCTCAACCGACGATGTGTCAGTATTCTGACTATACAGTGGGTCCATTACGGGTTCAGCACTCTGTGCCGGCACGACGCTGCTTAATGATGTCACACATGACAGCGATCTACCGCCACGCCGCGTCGGTGCAAGGTGACACGGTGCCTGTAATGTGCTGACATTTTTCTATCTGGGATAGTGATTGTGTTGTAAAGTATCGAAGTAAACACCGCGTTTTCAATGATATTTGTGTAGGATCTAAATGTGTAGTATCGGAATGTCACGTAACGAGTGCGTGGGCAATAAAAATGTGAAAGAGGGCATGTACAATCGGGTTTGTGTAGGAACGGATGTATTGTTGCGAAAAAAGGAGTGCGTTTTAAGAGTTTGCGTGTGAATAAATGAGTAGAATCTGAAAGTGTACAACCAAAATGTCTTGTAAAACTCGTATGATAATAAAAATGTTCAATAAACATCGTTTGCAGGATAGAGTGAGTGGAAGAAAAAGAACGGATATGTCTTGGATCGGCGATAGGCTAAATAAAAATGTGCGGGATAATCGGGCTGCCATTTTTTCTATAATATAGAGAAATTATCGAATTACCGAAACAGCGTAATGTATGTATCTTTAGAAATATTTGCATTTCGATAAATTTCTTGTGTAATAATTAGTACATATTTTATGATTCCGAAATATATTAATATTGTCACTCAATATTCTGCTGAGTTTTACTAATGAGTGATTTTCCAATTATTATTTTCCCGAGTTTATATAATAATATTTTTTCATTCATTATTGATTTTTGAGTTTAAATAATTTGTGGTTCTCCATTCGATATTTATTGGAAATTTAAATAATAATTTTTTTTCCTCCCATTATTCTTTTCGAATTTGCGTAACGTATGGTCTTTCACTCATAATTTATTTTGAGTTTAAATAACGATTGACTTGCACTCGATAATCAATTCATGTTTAAATGACGAGCAGTTTTTTAATCGTTATTTAAACTGTTTATACATCGACTGCTAAATTAAAAACTTGACACAATGCGACCTCACCATTTTTCAATTTTTACAAGCTACCTCTACGATGAAGTATGTTGAATGATTTCGGCTTCACCTTCGAGCAAGCTTTGCAACAAGTGAAAAATAGTGAGGAAGCAATGTGCAAGCTCTTACTTTGTATTCTTATTTTCAGGATGATGGATACCGTCTTTCTGACGGGGACGTACGCGATACGGTCGGCTTGTGCGCGGGTTGTCGGGGAGGTAGTGTGCGAGAGAGAGGTCCGTGACGCGCGATCGCTGGCGTACATTGTTGTACTATTCCAGCAGTTTTGTTTTTACGTTTTCTCGGCTACCAAGCAGACGAATCATTACGCTCTTCGTAAAAGTTTTTTTCATAAATACAATTATGAATATCACTAATAACATGAAATGAACAAATATCATTTTTATTATACTTTCGAGCATAACGTTGGAGGTGCGTATAGTTTCCGCTATATAAAAAAAAAAAAAAATATTGCCCATATATAATATGGGCAATATTTTTTTTTTTTTTTGTGTGCATTTCTCCCCGCCTGAAGGCATTACGACTATTACAGGGTCGGCCCGGATCAGTAGCCAGTCCCCCTTGAGGGTCTGGTTAGGATCAGTAACCAGGCCCCCATGCGGGCGCATCCGACTTCCCCCTCTATATCGCATTCACCATAGCATTTCTGCCATGGGCATAGGGAAACTGCGGAAAACCTATGCCGATATAGCCGGTCTCGAGTTCGCCTGACGGCACCGGAGCTACGTCACGTTTCGTCGAGAACGTAAACACGGACTACACCTGTATTTTCGACGAAAATCGACGGCACCGGGAATCGAACCCGCGACCTACCGATGCTCTGGACTAGAGGCCAGTACATTGACCACTAGACCATCGTACCGGGTATATGTGCAATATAGTGAGTGTCATTTCAATAATTAATTTGACATGAAATTTGGTATGGAGATGGAATTTTTATCTACGAATATCCTCCAAAAATTTGAACGCATGTTTATCATTTCGAATTCAGTATCCACTCTCCTTAAATAAATTTCGGAACTAAAATTAATGATGAGTGGAATTAGAACCATTAATTAGAATCAGAGTTGGGGACAATGCATAATTTTTTTAATGCATCACCGCTTTTTAACCC
>OZ019968.1:24500752-24523252 GCA_963970395.1 Ephialtes manifestator
TGTGTGTGTGTGTGTGTGTGTGTGTGTGTGTGTGTGTGTGTGTGTGTGCGTGCGTATAAATATATACATATTTAAAAAGTAATGGGTGATGAATTCCTGCTCCATTAAAAAAACAAGGATGCAAAGCAGAACCTTGCACATTGCTTCCTCATTATATTTCGCTTTTTACCAAGCAACCTCTAAGAGGAAGTACGGTAATTGATTTTGGCTTCCTCATAGAGGAAGCTTTATAAAAAGCGAAATATAATGAGGAATCAATGTGCAAGGTTCTGCGTTGCATCCTTGTTTTGAATAAATAAATAAACGCACACTCCCGCTTTGTAAAAATATAATAAAGACGTATGGTCTGGAAACTCTCTCGAATACTCTATCTTCTCTGTTTTTTTTTTGTAGAACACGATAGAAACCGGTGTTTTCCAAAATTCCATTGGGAAGCAAGGATATGGCTAGTTTATACGACATAAATCGCTATTTTTCGCAATATAGACTGTACAACATCGCTATGAAAATATGTTATCGTTCAACATTTTTGGGCTATATCTGACGTATTTTTCTGTTAATCATGAATTTGGCACTCATTTGACTCCCAGCTCGATACTTGATACCAAAATTCGCATCGCAGAAAAAAATTCAAAAATTCAAAAAATCAAAATCTTATCAAATTTTAACGTTTCAACCGATCTTAACCAAATTTAATAGGGATCACCGGTGTATGAAAGATCACGTACATACCAATTTTGAGCTTCCCGCGCAGAAAAAAGTAGTCCAGTATGGAGTCCCGGATGGAATCTTGGCAGTCCAGGATGGAGTACCGGATGGAGTCTCAGATGGTGTCCGCCGATACCGGCTTTTAATCGGATCCCGGAGTCGGCGGACTCCATCCTGGACGACCCGTGAATCTCGGCTGTCCAATGGCAGAATCCATCCTGGTGTCCATTATGGATTCTCACCTGGACTGTCTTACAGTCCATCCCGGACTCCATCCTGGACGACCCGTGAATCTCGGCTGTCCTATGGCAGAATCCATCCTGGTGTCCATTATGGATTCTCACCTGGACTGTCTTACAGTCCAATGGGAGAATCCGTCCTGGTGTCCATTATGGATTCTCACCTGGACTGTTTTACAGTCCATCCTGGACTCCATCCTGGACGACCCGTGAATCTCGGCTGTCCAATGGGAGAATCCGTCCTGGTGTCCATTATTGATTCTCCCCCAAACTGTATTACAGTCCATCCTGGACTCCATCCTGGACGGTCCGCGAATCTCGGTTGTCCAGGATGGCAATATCCATCCTGGTGCCCATTTCTGGACGGTCCATGGAATCTCAGCTGCCGACGGAAGAATCCATCTTGGACTCCATCCTGGACGATCCGGGTGTCCACCAGGTGGTTGACACCAGGACTAGACCGCGCCCACCTTGGGTCTTATATCTTATATCTTATATTCTAGTCTTATATACGCTCAGGCTTCAAGTCACTTGCGAGAAACGGTGCGTCCGTTTGCCATCTAGTGGCATCATGCGAAACACCGATACACAATGCTCCGCTAGATCCCTAGCAAGTCGTGCCACCGATAAACAACCGCAAAAACGACTGACGTCGTTTTGTGCAAAAATGTTACGGCAAATCACTGCAAAACGACCGATATTATTTCATACTCGATCGGTTGTTTTCCGGCTAGTTAACGAAAAAACGACTGCAAAACGACCGACCTTATTTCACGTTCGATCAGTCGTTTTACGTTTAACGACTGTAAAACGACCGATCTTTTTTCAATTTTCAAAAAAAAAAAAAAAAAAAATTGCTTCGCTGGTAGGTCTCGAACTTGCAACCTTCGGTTTACCAGTCGAGTACTCTGCCTACTCGGCTACTCAGTTCGTTGAAGTGTGTTCAACACACGTTCCTCATAAGCTACCATACGTTTTGGCGAATAACTTATATGGAACATGAGTTTAACATGTATTAACGAACTGAGTGGCCGAGCAGGCAGAGCACTCGGCTAGTAATCCGAAGGTTGCGGGTTCGAGACCTATAGATGTGACTAATTTTTTTTTTTCTCCAAATGCGATATTTCAGGAGCACGCACATATTTTCTTGGTCCGCGCATTTATTAATTTAATAATATTTAATTAATATTAAAAAATGAAAAAAGATCGGTCGTTTTGCAGTCGTTTTTCGGTCATTAAACATAAAACGACTGATCAAGCATGAAATAAGGTCGGTCGTTTTGCAGTCGTTTTTTCGTCAACTAGCCGGAAAACGACCGATCGAGTATGAAATAATATCGGTCGTTTTGCAGTGATTTGCCGCAACATTTTTGCACAAAACGACGTCAGTCGTTTTTTGGTGAACTAGGGGTTAATTGCGGTAAAATTGCGGTGACACGACTTGCTAGGGATGGCGAGCGGTCGAAGCGTTTCTCGCAAGTGACTTGAAGCCTGAGCGTATATAAGACTGGAAAACTGTTTTTAGTTCGACTACACACGAGAGGCTTACCCTCCATTGACGTAATAAGAGTGGTCCACAATGGATCGTCTGGACACCAGGGGGCCCAAGGTGGACACCCGTATCGTCCAGGATGGAGTCCAGGATGGAATCCAGGATGGAGTCCGGGATGGACTGCGAGACAGTCCAGGCGAGAATCCGTAATGCACAACAGGATGGATTCTGCCACCGGACAGCCGAGATTCACGGACCGTCGAGGATGGAGTCCGGGATGGACTGCGGGACAGTCCAGGCGAGAATCCATAATGGACATTAGGATGGATTCTACTACAGTCCAGGCGGGAATCCATTATGGACACCAGGATGGATTCTGCCATCGGACAGCCGAGATTCACGGGTCGTCCAGGATGGAGTCCGGGATGGACTGTAAGACAGTCCAGGTGAGAATCCATAATGGACACCAGGATGGATTCTGCCGTAGGACAGCCGAGATTCACGGGTCGTTCAGGATGGTGTCCGCCGACTCCGGGATCCGATTAAAAGCCGGAGTCGGCGGACACCATCCTGGACTCCATCCTGTACTCCATCCTGGACTGCCAAGATTCCATCCGGGACTCCATCCTGGACTGCCAAGATTCCATCCTGGACTCCGTCCTGGACTCCATCCGAGACTCCATCCTGGACTACTTTTTTCTGCGCGGGGAATTATAAAGGTTTACATTTTTTGACCGTCTAACATACACACACACACACACACACATACACACATACAGATATTTTTTCTAAATCACTTTTCTCGACGTTTTGGACCATTCTGAGTGTACTGACATGAAAATCTCGAAAAAAAAATGTTCACGAAAACAAAGCTTCCTCTATGAGGAAGCAATAATGTGTGCTGGATCTCTGCTCCATTATTTATCAAAAAACTAATGTGAGCTGTAACGCTGCTCCATTCAGCATTAAAAAAGGAATGGTAGCTGTATCACTGCTCCATTAAACATTTAAAAAATTATGAGTGCTGGATCTATGTTCCATTAAACATTAAAAAAAGTAATGGTTGCTGGATCTCTGTTCCATTAAGAATTAAAAAATAATGGGTGCTGCATCTCTGGTCCATTACTCATTAAAAACGTAATGGATGCTGAATTCGATTTCCATTATCCATTTTTTTTAAATTAAATAATGCATTATTTTTACATAAAAAATTTCACAACGCTGATTAAAATCGAATTAAATTATGAGTGGAAGACCACTCATTATTCAAAATTCTAAAAGATAACGAGTGTAAATCTACTCATTATTTAAACGCGAAATGAATGATGAATGAAAATAAAATCATTGTTTTAATTCGAAATAAATAATGAGTGGAAAACCACTCATTAATTAATCGCGGAAAAATAATGATTAGACAATCACTCAATACTTTAACTTAAAAACATAACGAGTAGAAAACCATTTATTATTTGAATGCGACATGAATGATAAGTGAAAATAAAATCATTATGTATATTCGAAATAAATAATAAGTGGAAAACCACTCGTTATTTAATCTCAGAAAACAATGAGTGGAGATTCATTATTTAAACTCGATAGAAAACGAGTGAAAATCATATTTAAGCGTATAAAGTATTTAAATGGAGTATTTAAATACTTTTGCACCCCAATGCAAGGGCAGGAAGAGGCAGTCCCTGGCACGTAAATCAAGGGAGTCGAGAAATCGATGACAAACGATATCCTATAAGGTAGTAGTTAGAAATTGAGATTAAGTGAAAGTCTTGGTAGTGAATGATTATTATTATTTTATTTGTTTGGCGATATCTAATTTATTATTGATTTACTGAAACGGCTTGTTATGATTGTTCTTATTGAAAAGTGGCTTTTCATTCAAATTATTGTGTATCTATTTGAGATTTTGTATACGGACGGAATCATTAATTTTTGTATTCGCATTGTGACGAATTATGAAATTCCTTAATTAACAATATCATCTAATTTTATAGCACTATTGGTATTAAAATGAGAAAGGACCGATATAAAACACATAAATAGCCTGCCCGTAATTTAGTAGCTTGAGGAGTACAGAGGTTTATTTTAATACCTATTGTCCTCAAATAAATTGGTAAATTATTGTCAAGAGCTCGAAGCGAGGCTGGTCTGTCTATGTTTCGCACTAAAGGGAGCCTAATGCCTGCAGGTCTGTCGAGGGACAAGGGCGCCTTTCGGGCAAAGCCACTTTCAACATATGGACTGCACGTGTCTCGCAGACGGTGAAGCCTGTAATTCACTTACTAACCAGAGTACAACGAAATTGCACGCAAGAAAAGATGAGATTTACCTGCATAGTAGACAGTATAGATACAGTATTGAGTCTTTGGACTGAAAGGTCACGTCAAAGTTAGTGGGCATCAGAGAAGCCTCAAAGCATTTCGTTGCAATATACAAAGCAACATAATTTCAACATATTATACAATTCATTGGATCTCATCTGGAGTGCAGCTAGAGTGAACAAAAGTTTACTGAAAATGGTATTTCCACAAAGAATGCAAAGTAAAAGTTTGCTCATTATCTAATCATTAATTTTCACTTTTTACAGCTTCTTCCATGCGCTATCTCTGTGAAGAAGTATGTTAATCGACATATGGCTTCCTCATAGAGAAACCATTGGAGAATTCTAGCAAAATTGTAGTCGTCATGAAATAATAAACACAAAAATGGAATTCCTGTAAGATCCGAACCTATTTACCGAGCTTGACTAAATTAGATATTATGCTCATTGAACATTATATTGTTTACGTAGACAATTTGTGCTCGCTAGATCAAATTTTGCGATAAGTGATGTAATAACGTCGATTTTTGCTTCCTCCTAAAGGAAGCTTTGTTTTCCTGAAATTTTTTTTTTTCGAGATTTTCATCTCAGTACACTCAGAATAGTCCAAAACGTCGAGAAAAGTAATTTAGAAAAAATGTCTGTATGTGTGTGTGTGTGTGTGTGTGTGTGTGTGTGTGTGTGTGTGTATGTTACACGCTCAAAAAATGTAAACCTTTATAACTCGGGAACGCCTCGAGATATAGAACTGAAATTTACACCATAGATAGAGGGATCAATCCTCATCGTTCATATCAATTTTTGGAAAAATCGCCATGATCATTAATTTTTTACGCGGTTTAGAATTTTTTCAAAAATGTCTGTTAATGCGATAACTCTTTTAATTTTCGAGATATTAAGCTCAAAATTGGTATGTACGTGAGCTTTCATACACCGGCGATCCCTATTAAATTTGATTAAGATCGGTTGAAACGTTAAAATTTTATGAGATTTTGATTTTTTGAATTTTTTCATTTTTTTTCTGCCATGCGAATTTTGGTATCAAATATCGAGCTGGGAGTCAAATGAGTTCCAAATTCATGATTAACAGAAAAATACGTCAGATATAGCCCAAAAACGTTGAACGATAATATATTTTCATAGCGATGTTGTACAGTCTATATTGCGAAACGTAGCGATTTATGTCGTATAAACTAGCCACATCCTTGCTTCCCAATGAAATTTCGGAAACCACCGATTTCTATCGTGTTCTACAAAAAAAAAAACAGAGAAGATAGAGTATTCGAGGGAGTTTCTGGACCGTTTGTCCTTATTATATTTTCACAAAGCGAGAGAATATTTATATTTATTTAAAACAAGGATGCAAAGCAGAACCTTGCACATTGCTTCCTTATTATAATTCGGTTTTTACAAAGCTTCCTCTATAAGGAAGCCAAAATCAATTCCCATACTTCCTCTTAGAGGTTGCTTTGTAAAAAGGGAAATATAATGAGGAAGCAATGTGCAAGGTTTTGCTATGCATCCTTTTTATTTATTTTATAATTTCATCAAACCCGAACCGCTGTACCGATTTTTTCATATGTAATACGAAATTTGACAACACTTTGTTCAATTTTCATACAAAGTTTCAGCCTGATAGCAAAAATATTGTTCGAGTTAAAGCGTAGACGGATATTTTTCAAAATCTTAAAAATTGTTTGAAAAAGTTGCAAAGTAGAACTTTGCACACTGCTTTCTCATTAATTTTCATTTTTCATAAAGCCACCTCTATGAGTAAGCTAATTTATTAATTTTGGCTTTCTCATAGAGGAAACTTTGTAAAAAATGAAAATGAATGAGGAAACGATGTGCAAAGTTCTACTTCATATATAACTTTATTCGTTCCAAACCGCTGTACCGATCACGACCAAATTTGATAGGTAGCAGCACTGAATGTTAATTCTCATCTGTAGAAAATTACAGTTGATTTGGTGAGATTTTACGTCAGTTAAGAGGAGGGAGTCAGGTCAAAAAAATTTATTTTGGAAATTCAATATCATCCAAATCCTATTGCATATAAAAATGCCCAACGCACTATATTGTTGGTAATCGATGAAAGGATTTTTTACTGTCGTCTGACTTGCATATGCTTTTCAATATTATCTTAAGCAAAGTTCTTAGGTTTTCCATTCTGCGCATGATTCAAATCAAACTACCAGGCAGATTGGTATGGTTGAAGTCTCATTTTCTTCTTCATGAAAAGATACACTGGCTAAATGGAACAAATGTTAATAAAAGGTAATATTTTTTAAGTGACACAATTATTAATAAATAAATGTTATGCTATTTTCTAAATCAGTGATTAACTTTGCTTTCAGAATGAAAAAAAAAATAGTTTGCTCCATTTAGCCGGTGTATCTTTTCATGAAGAAGAAAATGAGACGTCAATCATTCCAATCTGCCTAGGAGTTTGATCTTTTTTTGATCAATTCAAATTTGAATGCATGTGGCTTCTATTGGAATTATATGAATTAAAACAGATGGGTTGTCGGCTATTAGCGGCTATTGTAACCTATCTGTTTCATCCACATAATTCGGCCATTGCACCAATAACATCAAATGTAAGTCGAAGATATAAACAAAATATATTTAAAATATACAAATTCTGTGAGCTTTATATGCTGACTTAAAGCTATTATATTTTTAAATTGATTTTTCCTCCATGGAATTTCACAGAAATATTTTATAATATTCTTTATATTTCTTTAGATTTTTTAATAAAACATGGATGTTAGAATTAGTGGAAATTAATGACAATGTCACATTTGCATTTCATGTAATCCAGATCAGAATTATGATTTTGTATTCCAATGAGAATTCATCGTAGTGTTCACAGATTGCAAATAAAAGATGTTAAAGCTGTCCGTGAACCTACGGTACGGTTGGCGTGAAACTCCATGCGTGACAGACACGCACGCATGAACGCCAATTGCTAGTGCACATGATGGCATGACGACTGTGGGGTGCTGGACCTTTCAAATTCCTGTCCGAATAAGAAATCAGTGCACCTAAGTTTGGCCATTGATTACATTGTTCGAATATCGATATTAATTATTCGGTCCTCGCCATCATCCCGAGATAAGTATAATTATCTTATGCGTCCTCATAGAGGCAGCTTTGTTTTCATTTTTTCTTAATTTCGATATTTTTATGCCAGTTGACTCATAATGATTCACAATATCGAAAAAATTTAAAAAGAATGTCCGTACGTGTGTGTGTAAGTGCAAGGCTTCGAAAGTTCAATGACTTATGAACCGATCAATCGATTGAGCTGAAATTTAGCACATAACTGAAATAATTACCCCGCTTCGACGGTTGTAATTTTTTTTTATTTTGGACAAAACTTATGCAAAGATTTCAAATTTTTGCCCTTAAAATAAAATAAAAAAGTACGTTAATTGATTCTGGCTTCCTCATACAGGAAGCTTTGTAAAAAGCGAAAAATAATGAGGAAGCATTTTGCAAAGTTCTACTTTGCAGGCTTGTTTATGCTCTAGACATTTTTCTAAAAATTCAAAGTGTCGAAGAATTTTAACCGTGTAACCGATGTTTTTCAAATTTGTACTAAAACCTCGTACCCTAGTAGTCCATATGGCGACCAAAATAAAACCCGGTATCTCGTAATTTGCACGAGCCAGCGCGAGAATGAGATTTTTCGAAAAATTCAAAATGCCATAAAATTTTGGCAATACGTCAGTTCTACAGAACCCATCTCTACACAGACCCATCTGTACACGAGCATCTGTACACCATTTTTTTTACACGCGTTTAATTGAGCACAACGAAATTGTGCACAACACGAACTTGACAAAGCGGAATTTAAAACGGATAACCTT
Organism: Ephialtes manifestator; assembly: GCA_963970395.1. NCBI lineage: Eukaryota > Metazoa > Arthropoda > Insecta > Hymenoptera > Ichneumonidae > Ephialtes > Ephialtes manifestator. The sequence continues at coordinate 24,509,399 of OZ019968.1, forward strand.
GTCACGACGAAACCTTGCGGAAATTTAGTTCGACACGGAAAAATTGATTACGTCAGTAATCGTTATGACAAAACTTTGCACAGCATACTCTGGGCACCATCAATCTGCTCACAGCACTAGTTCGACACAACAAATTTCTTCGTAACACAAGATCGAAATGGTAAATCTCGACACGGCACCATTTTGTAACGACAAATCTCTACACAACGCGAGTACGGCCCGGTAAAGTTTGCCACGACGAACCTTCGACACGACACAAGTTGTACACGACGATGTTCTACACAGACCCATCTCGACATCGACGCTAATCTTCCGATTTTAAGGGCTGGACAGATCTGCGTCGAATTTGTACTCAAATGTTTTTCGACGATAATCCATATGTGAACAAAACTTAAGATATATCTGTGAAAAATTACAATTTTTTTTTTTTCTTGCCGGCATTTTATTTCTTCATATTCACCAAAACCGAAATTTACCGACATATCGATAGTTCCTTTTGACTAAATTCATTATTAATAATCAATAATCGTGAAATCATGTCGAAAATTGCAGCTGGATATCTTAGAATTTACAGAGATGAAGTCGATGAAGACAATTTATTTTTAATTGAAATTGCAATAAAACTGTAACCACGTTACAAATTCTCGCCAAATTTGGTACACATCGTGTTTTGATGGTAGTCGTTTTGTCTACAAAATTTCAGCACGATATCTCTTAAATTGCGAAAGTTATCGCGTGAAAACGATGTTTTAAAAATTTGAAAAATGGTGTAAAAACTGAATTTTTCAACCGATTCGCGTCAACTACAATCTCAAGCGTCGCAATCCACGCACGCACTCACGCACGCGTTGCTTCAATTATGGATTGAAGGTTCGATCGACGCTGGGCCGTAGTCGGGTTCCGATTGTCGGCTGCCGACTTGTTCCCGACATACCGCCGAGCATCGAACGTACTCCGCGTGTCAGGCAACGGCCGCACCTGGGTCACATCATAGAAGATTACAACGACCAGGTGATGGCCATTAACCGCCTCTCGTGTAAAAATAATTATGCCGAATTGTGATCATAAATTGACATATGAGCAATTCCTCATGGAACTTGAAAAATGCGAAAATTACAAATTTTGAAAAAAATTCGAGGCACATTCACGAGAATTTTTTTGCTAACTCGAGGGTATCACACCTAATCGATCAAATGTGTGCCGTCGTGAAAAAATGTCAGCGGAACATGAAAAAAAAAAATAAATGAATAAAAAGAGATTGAATTAAAAATTATGAATAAAATCCTCTATTTTTTAGTTTATTAGTTATAGTAGTAGTATATAATTTGCTAAATTATATTACATTAAAAATATAGTTTTTAGAGGGAGATCCATATCGAGAAATTAAATGTAATGTCACATGGTAAAAATAATAATAAGGACAATGGAAGGGAAGGAAAAATGGGTACTAAAGATTAGTTAGAGCATAGAGTCTCTATTAGAGCGTTCCATAGGATTCACTCATTATTGCAAAAAAATGATGGTTGAAAAAAAAAAAAATTGAACAAGAAATATGTTTGTAAAAAAAACATTTTTTTATATGCTCATAAACTCATTGTTAAATTTGACCTCCATCTGATCAAAGTTATTATATTGGAGATTACAAAAAAAAAGTTCCTAAGAATATTATAATAATAAAATATTATTAATATTTGCAAACCATGTGATGCAAGTCGATATTAAAGAAGGCAATTTTTTTAACGTTTCATATTCACACAATATTATTTAAGCCTTTAAAGTAGCTTTCCAAAGTCGAAACGGATTAGTGGACGGTAAGGACACGGAATTTCAGTAAATAAATTGGTTTTTACGTAAAAAAAAAGGTTAAAATGCTAGCACCACACTGCAAGTTTGCTCATACAAGAATCTCGTTGTATAGGATCTACTGAGCATCGAGACCATTAGAAATATAGGCTTCACGGAATAGTTTTTGCGTGTCTGGCACTGCGACCGCCCTGAAAAGTGCGGACGGTAAGGACACCAAAACCGCGCGACACACACTTATCAATTCCTACGACTATACAGAGTCAAACACGCTTAATTTGCGATTGCGTATGTTCGACAATGACCGTGATAAAAACAATAATAATTTTTTCAGAATAGTAAACGAACGCCACAAAAGTTTATTTGATCATTAAACAATAAATATCTGTGTCAGGGAGACGGATGGTAAGGACATTTGACTCACTTTTACCAAAATAACTCGTATATTCTCGAAATTTTGGCTTTACCAACTAGGTCCCTCTGTTCCAAGAGATCAACATCTAAATGTTAACACCAAAAACATGTAACAATTTATCGTTGATGTACCGTTAAAAGCGGAGGGACATGCTTTTTCAAGTTCCATGAGTTCCTTTTTCAATTGCTCATATCTCAACAAGTGCCTGAACTTTTCTAAGAAAAATCTTAGAAAAGTTCAAAATGATTTTGCAATCGATTTGATACCAAGCTTTTAAAAACTTTTTAAAACTAATTTGAGCGAAAATTAGTCAATAAACGTAGTATCAAATTGACCTCGAAATCGCTTTGAAATTTTTAAAGATATTTCGTTTTAACGTGTTTAAAAAATGGCACTTTTTGCATATGTTGATTTCTAATCTCAAATTGACAGAATTATTCTTACGCAGGATAACTCCCGTATTTCTGCCCGCGGCGGGCAGTCGTAAGTTGAAGAGATGATCTTCGGAAGCGCCTTCCTGTTTTCCGCAGCTTCCTAAAAGCAAAGTAAGCCTGTTTATAGGTACAGTAAAGAGATCCCGAGTACGGTAGATCTGCAGAGGCGCGGCCACGTATGGGCGGCCCTCAGATTTTTCGGATGCCAGATGCGTGGGTGAGACTGGGTTGGCCGAGAGTGCACAAGTACCAGTAGTCCGCAGAACCCGAGACTCGAACCAGAAGAAGAAGAAGAAGAAGAAGCCGAAGAAGCAGAAAAAGTAGAAGAAGAAGAAGAGGAAGACATAGAAGACGGTAAGTAAGCGCGGGTGCTTCGATGAGTCCCACGTAGCTCTTCGCTCGAGGTTCTTCGGGCCGCGTTGCGAAAGGAGGAAGAGGAGAAGGAGAGCAACAAGCACGACAGCACAACGAGGCACTGTCGTCACATGGCAGAGCTTGCGGAGCGCGCCAGCCAGTGTAGACGAGTAACGCACACGGAATCTTTCCTCTCTTCCGTCTGCTTGGCTGCTACTGCTAAGCTTGCTCGTGCTCGTGCTGTCAGTGCGTCGTGCCGTGTCGTACCGTGCCGTACCCCCGTGTCCTACCCACCAGTAGCAGCAACACCAGCACCAGCAGTGCTCTCAACGAGCTCAAAAGACTCGAATTATCCGACACACTAAACGTGCAATTCAAAAACAATCTTTACGGTGCGCCACGTGACCTATCTGTCTTTAACGTATACTTTAAGACGAGGCGAATCAATGTCAAGCCTCCGTGGTGCATAAAACTTATTTATTCACGATGACGAATCTAATAGTTTGTGAAAAAAGTGATTGAACTCAATACGAATTACATCGGAGAGCCGCGATTAGCGGTGAGTACGAGATTTTTATTTTTAGCTCGACCGTTTGTTACTTATAAGTCAGTGGTATTATCTGTTTTTTTTTTAATTTTTATTATTATTATGGAGAATATTTTTGATAGAATGTTGAAGCGCATACACGCGCGCGTTCCATTGGCTATCGAGAGGCATCCTCTCGAGCCTCTCTCACACAGCGCCGTACATAAATAGACCGAAACTGACAGCCGAACGGAACCAGACGCTCTTGATGCCGATGTGTGCAACTATACGTAAATGCTATGGGGCTTTGCTTATTCATTTTCCTTACTTCGAGGATTCGACGAGACCCAGGCTTAGAGACTGAAACGACTTTGCGAAAAAGAAAAAAAATTTAAAAATCAGTCGCAGACGCTTGGGGCAATGACTTTTCCCGAAAATAAATAACGGCAAGTCATAATCCATGGCTCCTGTAAACGCGCGTTTTCTTAAAGACAACGACTTACCCCAAAATTGTTCAAAATATATAATACGATCGCTAAATCGAACCCCATTCGTTATTTATCACATATATAAATAATAGGATTCTAGTTCGGAAAAAAAAAGATGAAAATTATCGAACAAGAAAAAAAAATCGACGTTAACCTTTGATAACTTTATTGCATATAAAACGATTTTACTCCGTAGAAGCGAGGCAAAATGACTATTTACGATAGAAAAGAGTATTAAAAAATCCGTTGCTGACGTTCAGGTCAATGAATTCACAAAATAAGCTATATTTTGACGGCTTATCATTAAGGTAGATAAACCGCGCCCGGTATTTTTTCAATGTGCCTTCGAATTATTAAATTCAATCTGAATAAATTTTCTTCTTGGAGACCAAAGAAAAACTTCATATTTTCTTAATTAAAAATTTTAGATGCTATTTACTGTTCCCGAAATATCAAAATTTGAGTGAATTTCTTTTTTTTAATTTCACACTTAATGCATTTATTTGTAACCTAGTTTTTAGAAATTATTTGAAGAAACCTTTTTTTAGTGTCTCAGGTGATAGGGATCTTAAGGCATCATACCTCATATGCGTGTTTCGCTGTTCTAAATCATTCTCGTTGTTTATTCAATCCTTAATTCTGATTTAGATGAGAAAACGATAAACGTATAATTAATGGGTTTTTAATTTAATTATGTATACGTTAAGATTCCAGGAATTCTTAAATAAGTAATTCTATTATTTATAATAATAATAATAATAATAATATGTGTTTTTATTAACCCGCCCGTCCTGTAGGTGAGTCAGAGCCCTACGGGGCCGGTCGGGCATTTTACGAAACAAAAAAATACACAATAATAATAATAATATGTGTTAATAAATAATGATATTATGAAATAGTGCCTTAAAGATCGACTTGCTTAGAAATCGTCGAACATCGATGTCTAAATCAATCTTAATACCTTATTTATTGCAAATAATATGATTTAACTTTGAACAAGAGACAGAAACGAGACAGAAACGCTTAAGAGTGAGGGGGGGGGGGGGGGGGGGGGGGAGTAAAAAAATCGGTCGTACATCCTACTGCCTGCCGGGCAAAAACATGGGAGTTGTGCGTTTAGTAGTGATCAGCTCATCGATGCAGCGAATTTTCCATGTTGCGAAAGTTCTCGATTAATGGTATAACGAATTATGAAATAATTATTGTTCGTATATCATATTCGGGGGATTGATTATCAAGGGTGTGGAAATCGTCCGTCTATAATATGCGAATGATTTTTGTTTCATAATTGTTTATTAACTAAACTAATTTTTTCAGTCGGGATGACTTTAATTTTTGCTAAATTATTTTATTGGAAAATAAGTTTCCAAACATCATATATTACAGACTGCATTGGGTAGCTTGTTCTAAAAGACCGACTCGCTGAAAGATCGTTTGAAGTCGGCTTTCGATGGCTAAATCAAATTTAATTCCTTATTTGTTGTAAACGACATGATTCTAATTCGAAGAATCTCTTTTTTTCTGGCGTAATCGCGCGATAGATAGAGATTCAACCCTGGGTTCGTATAATCGGCGGCTAGCACCGTGCCAGGAGAAGTGAGAGACGAGTAGAACGAGCCAAGGCTTTGGCTCCAATCGTGGCATCCAATGCGACGACGAGGGACGCACCTAATAACGCGTGTCCACCAGACGTAAACGTTTCTGCTCGTTCTTATTGCGTAACAAAGCGAGGAACAATGGGCCTACGAAATTAGCTGGGCTATATTAGTTATAACGTACCGTATATGGATTCGTTCATCCTGTCGATTAAATATATTTTAATACATTAGTTATTAAAAATTCTGCAGGAGCTCATATTGTTTTTCTGATAGAAAAATGTATCAAGATACACAGTAAGATCCTGCTCGTAGTACTATGTACAATAATAACGGAAGTCACCGGTCCGTGACTATAGCGCACGCGCGCCTGCGCAAGTTATGTTTATAAGGGCACGCGCTGCACCGGAAGTACGGAGTGTAACGCAGGTGCACTCGCGTACACCCTCCTTGTCGTTCTCGCTCGTCCTCGGCTTCCTATGCTGGTGCAATGTGTGTGTTATTGAGGGACGCTGCTCCCTCATCACACACCAGAATGTACTTGTTGTGCATGAGAAGTTGTACACGAAGAGAATTTCATAATGCACAGAAATAATTCTGGCTATTATTAATAAGTACTGGCTGAGTGATAATTATTGATTGACAGTCAATGTGATATTTTCTTTTAGTGCCACATACGAAAATAAAACAAAAATATATTTTGCTTCATCGTAGGGAAAGCTTTTATTACATGAAAACATTTTCTTTTTCGAGTTTTTCGTGGTGGTATACTCAGAATAGTCTCCAACGCCGGATAAAGTGGTTTATAGAAAATATGCGTGTGCTTGTGCGTGTTCTTTATTACTTCGAAAGAGGCGCCTATACAATTATGATCGAACTTCATTTCCAAGTTTGTTTAACTTATACTTAATTATAAAAATTAAAAAAAGGATAGAAAACAAAGAATTTTTTTTAGACATTTAGTTAAAAGAAATCATTTTCAGAAGAACGAAATTTAGTTTCGAAATTTAACGACGATTAAGTCAATAAAGGTAACTACTGTCATCAAAAGGTGAGCAAAACTTCTATGAAGGTACAATAAAATAAATACGATGAACGTAAACAAACAGTATATTGCGGCCCGAGGGAGGGAAAACACATTGCTCGCGAGTGCGAGTTTGCGGCACGAACCAAAGGCGAGTGCTGCATTCACACGAGCTGAGAAAATGTTTCCCTCCCGAGTATTGCATACGATTTTACCTTACAAGGCGAGGAAAGAGAGTTTTTGTACAGTGACGTAAAATGTACTTTACCATCTGATCTCAAAGTAAACTCACCTTATTCCACGATGACTAAACTTAACACCTTACACTGTTTTTATGCCTAAACTCGTTATCTAAATTTAATGTACAATTGTGGTATAAAATTAACGTAATTTTTCGGTAAAATTCAAGCGAATTATTAAAATCCAACTACTTTTACTGTGCAATTTAAGTACATTATTGAATTTGCTGTACCATGCATTCATTTTATATCACATTTGTATTTTTAATTTAATATACCAGTTTATGCATAAAAACTTCCAGTACGTGTACATTAAATCTTAAGTGGATTTTTTTACAGTGTAGGGTAAAAAAATAAATCAGAGAGGTAAAATAATTCGAATAGGAACTTCGGTTTTTGAAAAAATTTGAGTACTTGACTCTGTATTTTTCATGTAACTTTTCAAGTTGTCCCAGCCAAGGGTTAGCAAGTACAAAAAGTAACTATTTATTGACGTCTATTTATAACATTCAAAGTGTTTAATGGGCCAATTATTGTTGCATGGCCAGTAACTGTAATAATTGGCATTTACCCGAGCACGCATAATAAGTAGAAGCGTGGGCTCGCTTCGCTCCAGAAGTCATGAAAATCCTTTCTCCATCGCAAGGAGCTGCTCCGGATGCCCATAGATCCTTCTGCTATAGTACCCATCGCCTGTTCATTTTCCCTTCTGCCTCTCCTAGTTACAATCCACTCGCACTTTTTAAACGTTTCCAGACGTCGTAGTAGCACGTGCTGCACACACCCTCCGTCTGTTTTTTCGAGATCTTGAAACCCGTGGAGAACATGCATTATAGTCTACCTCGTTATACGCTGGAAATTACTGTGAATGCTAGTCGAAGGGAGAAAATTAAATTTTCTTTTTTTAAATTCTTCTATTCTATGCTTCTGTTCGAGTTTCCTCTGTACTCTATGTAATTAGTATAATGAGATACCTCGTAAATAGTTTCAACACATGTTTTACTTCATCATGAAGGAAGCTTTGTCACGGTGAAAATTTCGTTTTGTTGATTTTTGAATGGCAGTTCAATCAAAATGTATCAAAACGCCTGAATCAAATTTAGAAAAAAAATCTGGTTGTATGCACATGCGTTTATGTGTATATTTATATTTATATGGACCCGCGTAAAAATTATGAACACAACAAAAACTTTTTCTTCGTGTAGTGCAGAATGGAGAATAGAATTTGATTCGATACCATTGTCCATCTTAGAGTCCATCCTGGATTATCCAAGCTCCATACTGGATTGTCCAGAGTCCATCCTGGCCTCTGCCCTCGATATCACCATGAATTCCGGATTTTTTCTACACGAGCAGTTGCCTGTAAAAATCAAACGTTTATAGCTCAAGAACGGTTTGAGTTGGAGCGCTGAAATTTTGCACGAATACATTGGTAACAATGAGTCTCGTATTTGTTACTCATGAACTTTCTACAGAAAGACCAGGAATAGCAGACACGGGCGCTTCATCCCTTTATATCTGTTTTGACATTATTTTATATAAATATTACATATATATTACATATAAATAGAAATTTCAATGCCTGATTCATCCCGGACCCGATCCCAGTGTATCCGAAGTCGCCGCCGAGCAATTACAGCACGAATAAAACGATGACAATGATTTCGATAAAATCTCGTTACTTATGAACTTATTAGTGGAGGATTCATACAGGGTTTAAAATTCCATGGTGCTTTGAACTGTTCGAAAAATGACTGTAAACGCTTTAGATCTCGTAAATTTCAAGATATCAAGGTAATTTTGTTTACAACTAAAGTATTAATCGAGGCCAATTCATATTGACTTTGAGCTAAATCTGTAAGAAGGTTCAGATTTTAAAGAGATTTTGAACTTAAAAAAAATAAGTTCGATTTTTTTGTGCTTCCTCATGGAAGAAGCTTTGTTATTGTGAAAAATTATTTTTTCTTTATTTTTGTGTCTGGTTACTTTGAATGATCTAAAAGATTGAGAAAAGTGCTTTAGCAAAAATATCCGGAGGTGGCGTGTGCGCATGCGTGCGTGCGTGCGTGCGTGTGTGTGTGTGTGTGTGTGTGTGTGTGTGTGTGTGTGTGTGTGCGTGCGTGCGTGCGTGCGTGCGTGCGTGCGTGCGTGCGTGCGTGCGTGCGTGCGTGCGTGCGTGCGTGCGTGCGTGCGTGCGTGCGTGCGTGCGTGCGTGCGTGCGTGCGTGCGTGCGTGCGTGCGTGCGTGCGTGCGTGCGTGCGTGCGTGCGTGCGTGCGTGCGTGCGTGCGTGCGTGCGTGCGTGCGTGCGTGCGTGCGTGCGTGCGTGCGTGCGTGCGTGCGTGCGTGCGTGCGTGCGTGCGTGCGTGCGTGCGTGCGTGCGTGCGTGCGTGCGTGCGTGCGTGCGTGCGTGCGTGCGTGCGTGCGTGCGTGCGTGCGTGCGTGTGTGTGTGTGTGTGTGTGTGTGTGTGTGTGTGTGTGTGTGTGTGTGTGTGTGTGTGTGTGTGTTCACGGCTTCAAAAATTCAATCACTGATAACTCTTTGATTGTTGTATTTATTTATTATTCCTTCGTATGACTTATTGAAGCTTTTACGTTCCCCTTTGTCCCATCTCTCCGTTCCTTCGTAGAACCCTACCCCCAGAGTTTTGACCGCAGCCACTTCTCCAAATATACTACTGTATCGCATTTGCACGAGAGTGCAAGAACCTGCGGAAAACCTAGCCTGTACAGCGGTTTTATTTTTAATGAGTTTCTACGGTATGAGAAAATATTAAAAGCCGGGAAAAATGTATCTGTAAAGGAGACACTTATTCATGTACATCGAACATACACCGGATATCCATGAGGATATACATATTATGTCTACCGTACGTACACATATGTCCTGTCTAAAAAAAACGGAAAAATTAATTACAAAATAATTATCTGCATTCGTTGAATTCAATTTATCTTGCACTTCTAGTTGGATATTCGGAGTTATTGCATTGATCGGTACATATTTATTGCTGAAAAAACATATGTAAATTTATTTGCTGATGGCGGGAATCGAACCTGAATCCTTTGGGTGACTACCGGGTGCCTTAGCCCACTCGGCCATTGACATCTTAGTTAGAAGATTTTTATTTTTATTGTCTATTTGAAGTATATTAAAAGTAAAAATTCATCAAGACTACATTCATTTAGAGGGTTGCGACCGAAATACATAAAATATTAATACAGTGGGGCATTCACCTGTCAATGTACTGACCGTTAAGGGACATTGATAAATTCGGCCGTTAGGCGGTCACTCATCCAAGTACTGAACTTGAAGAACTTGGAAAAACTCGGATGCGGAGCGATCACGAATGCAAGTATACTGATCCTTGCGGGAGTCCAAGAATTTCAACCGTGGCGCGGTCACCCATCCTAGTACTGACCTACGAGGCATGTAGAAAAATTTCTTATAGTTTTTTTTAACTTTTTTTTTCAAATAAAATACAATTTTTCAGTAGTCGCGAAGAACTCAATTTTTTTTTAATCTTTGTGAGACACTAAGTTTAAAAAAAATGCAGATAATTATTTTGTAATAAATTTTTCCGTTTTGCTTCCTCATTAGGGTGGTCCTTATTTGGGGAACTTTCGAAATTCTTATGTCTCACCCCCTAAAAGTCTTCCATATAATGTAGAAAAAATGTGTGTAAATATTCAGCAGGATTGAATAACATTAATACGTGCCGCATTGCACTTGAAGATTAACATAGGTTTTAAATGGGGATAAACGAGCTTTTAAATGTTTTCCATATAACTAAACGGGAAATAATGTTAAAAAATTGCGTTTTATACCAACTTTAGTTTGAGTCTTTGTGAGTAAAACAAGCCTAGGTTGACCGAAAAATATCATATTGCAACTGAGTTACATGACTTGTAATAAATGAAGAATTACGCAAAAATGTTAAAAACCAACATTGGACATGATTTTATCGACAAATTATCGCGAAGCAACATACATGTATACATGAATAAATGTAATATTAATTATTGATAAATATTTGCAATAGATATATACGAGACATACATAAAATGGGCAATGTCATGTTATTTGGATCGGGAATGTTATTGAAATATTGAAATAGCCGGGAAACAATTTTTAATCGTCGTAAATTTAGAACGCTAGCGGTACAACAGTTCTCACAAATATATAAACAAAAACAATGTATGACTGATAATTTTTTTGTCTAATGAAACAAAAGAAATTTAATTTCTTGATTAATAAAATTAATCGAAACTGCAATTACAACTGTGAACGCCTTTACAAATTTTTCGTCAATGTTGATCTTTTACAGTCGGGAAAATTCAAGCGATGATCTTGGACGACTTGCAGTAGGCATTGTTTTTGGCTTTCGTTTTTCGTAATAAGTTTGTTATAGTCCGCGGTTAATTTGACACCTCTTTCTGCCACATCGTTAACAACTCGCAGGTTTTTGAAAAATGCTAATGCTTCCGAATATCTGTCGTTACTACCCCAAGTAGAGGGATCTGCTTCTAGGATATCAGAAGATTTGCCGAAGCGTTCAAACAGCTTTATTGAGTCGGCGGAAATGAAATCTCCTAAGTCTTTACTCTCAAGTTCATTAATGCCCGATGGACGAACTATGAGGCGCTTACTTACGTCCCAAGAACTATCAGTACGCCGTAGTGCTGCGACCATACGCATCTTCGTAGGCAGCGGTACATTCGCGTCGAAAAATCCGAGGGCTACGGGTTCTGGTGTCAAATACCATAAATGCCCGCATAATTTCTTTGTTGCCACTCGCGATATAGCTGGATCAATCTTCTCGTACGCGAAAAGTTCCTGCACGAGTTTCAAATCATGATCCGGAGCTTCTATGGCCGTACTCGCAACAAACCACGCCTTGATATACACGCGTACAAGAAAAATGCACACGCTGCGAAGTGAATCAGTTTCGCGAGACGTCAGAAGAAATTCACCACGAAAAATGAAAATCTTCAGACAATAGATCGCCTTGGCCATCCACCTTGCGTGGTGCATCGCTCCAGGAACACGAAAGCTTACTCCGCGCGGCGGGCATCCCCCGAGGAAGATTACGACTAGTTCTAACAGCTCACGATAGTCTTCTCTACTATGGTACTCCTGCAAGCGTTGCATAGCGAATGAAAGGATGTCGACCGCAACCTCTTGTAGTTCGCTGTCGATACTGGGCTCAGTTATACCAGGTACAAAACGGCGGGTGTTGATAACCCCCCACGTTTGTTGAAATCGTTTGAAAAGGGGTACACTCGGACCCGATGTTGTTCCGAATTTCTCATCGAAGACGCCTTTTAAAACAATCTCGAAGATGTGGTGCCTGCACGGTAAATATAATATTTCTCTATCTAGCCGCTGTTCTAGTAAAATACAAGCGCCACGCAATCGACCGGTATTTGATGCCGTTGTATCGCAACAAAAAGCTTGTACTTTGCTCGTGAGACCCCAATCTTCAAGTAACTCAAAAACTGCGGCCGCTTGATCTTCGCTAGTTGCGGTTTTTAGTGTGGGAGCTCCGAGGAGGCGTTCGTTACCGTTACCTGTTACAATGACAGGCAATCGATCTACCAAGACGTTGCTGGACAACGCGGGGAGCATTTTTCCGTCCCAATGAACGGTAACACCACCGAGATCGTCTAATTGAAATTTCTCCCGGATTTTGGCAGCACTTTTTTCGCGAAAGCCTTCACGAATGCGATGAATCGATGAGCGATTAATAACGAATTCTTCTGGATTATGTCCCAGTGCTTGCGCTGCCGCATATAAAATGTGGACCGCATCTCTGTCACTGATTTTGCATCGGTCAAGAGTCGCGGCAAGTCTCGGAGTCACGAAATCCTGTGTAGCTCTTCTTTTGGGAGGAGATGGCCCGAATGAATCACTCTTGCTTGACTGCGATTGTATACGCTGCGATTGCGAAGATTCTTCCGAAGTTGATTGCTACTCAACAAATGCTTCTGGAAACCACAAAAAAAAATGATGTATTAAAAAGTAATGAGCATTTCATCCCGACTTGATCTTCTAATACTATTGTATGAATTGCTTAACACTGATCTCAGATGAACAAATTTAAATTTTCGGAGTTTAGAAGAAAAGTTTAAAAGAAAAATTTACACATAATTTCAGCGACTTAATCGATAAAATACAAGATAATCAACAAAATTTAAGAGGCCGTTATCACACGACGCTATATTTGAGATGAAATGCACAAATATTATTTTTGTTACCTGTTATCTCCATTTCTTCTTGGAGGCGTCTTTTTCTTTCTGTATCTCTTTCAATTTGCATAGAAATCTGTTGTTCTCTTCGTAGTTCCGTATAATCGATGCCAGCTATATGTCCTCGATGCCCCTTTTCTCTTTGCGCAAGCAAAAACTGTTGTCCGTCTTCAGGCATGGTGGTCAACGCATTCGCATGAGCGATATCAAAAAGATCGTCAAATGTCTCCACAAACGCGTCTTCTTTTTTCCGCTGCATTTTAGATTGTCTCTTTGCGCTCTTTTGAAGTTCTGTCCATTTTGAATATAGTAATGTCAATTTCGCTATGCAATGTTGTTCATCTTGTGTTGGTATACAGGCCTTTCGCCAAAAAATGTACACTTCATCCACTACTAACTGGGCGCTTTCACGTAAACTTAATTTCACTTTGCGCAGATTGAAAAACAGCAAGCGCAAGACTTGCTTGATTGATGGCAACTTGGATCCAATAATTTGGTTTATATCAGTTTTGATGAGATAAATTTCTTCACGAAGATTATTGTGACATTCCATTTTAATGCCGCATGTCGTTCGCTCGTCGATGTTGTTCTTCGCGTCCTTTCGTTGCGAATGACCGCTAAGCCAAGTGCCAGGGTCGTCGTTGTTATTGCCGAAGCACCAGCTTTTACGGCTGGTGCTGATTGGTCGGTGATCGTTTTGTAAAGCGAACTTCGGGCTGTCATGGCGGCTAC
>OZ019968.1:24528252-24568827 GCA_963970395.1 Ephialtes manifestator
CACTTGTAGTGGATTAATTCTTTTTCTATTTTTTCATAATTTCTTTAAATCAAAAAAGCTTAAAAACTATAAGAACAAAAATTTTGCCCACTTTAGCTATAAGCTAGAAAATTTTGATATTCAACAAAGTATTTTTCAGAATTTTTTCAGATTTTTAAATTAGGGCATTCGATATGTCACTTTTAAAAAATATTTTAAAAAAATTTCCATAGAAAAAAAAAATCTGGTGCATTTAAGGGTCTAACAAATCCTGCAAAAAATTACGAGCCAAATCGAGGAGGTCGAGGGTCAGACCCAGGTCGAATCGGTATGGAATGCCTCATATACATTTCACATGCATGTACAATGTATGTCAAAATGCTATATGGGTACATCCTTAGGTAATTAATTCGTGGACGTTTGATTTTCTTCCTATGATCATGGATTGCATATACATGAAATATCTTACGAATATGTTCGTACCTGACGCTCAAATTCGAATTATTCAAGTATGTACATAGAATGTGTTCTTGACATTCATGCGTGTATATACCTGCATGTATGTAGAATAAATATCCATAGAATATGCAGGATATACTTTTCACATTAAGGACCTAAAATGGATATACATCGAATATCTGATGCTATATGGGCAATGAACTAGAAGTTGACACAACCTCTCCGTGAGGTGATATATGGCGAATGGAACGAGGAGGTAGGGGAGACAACCACAGTGCTTTTATTGGAACTGTAACATTACGTTCTTTTAGAGCATGCGCACTCCTGCATCAATCACTAATAGATTGATTGGAAGTATTGATGCAGTTGGTTCAACTACACTGATATTTCAATCAAATTCATTATGTGTATGAGTGAGTCTAAAATAATAAAGAAAATTAATTGAAAATTATTAATCGTGCTTATTCAATCGAGTAATCTTGCATATTAATTTCGTATTACGTCTTCCTCTTCAGGTTGGTGGGGTAAAACACGTCAAGTAAAACACACGAAATTTTCATTTCAATAAAAACTTTTCAAATGGATGTTGGTCTGGCTGAAAACAAAAATTACAATTTTTTTTAGGTTTTTTTATCGCATATTTCAGCCGTTACACAAAACTGAAAATAATAATCGTTAATTTTTTAACGCCAAAACTACTGCTCTCGCAAAAAAATCACGTGAACAAAAAATTTAACGTATTTAACGTTCTTTTCAATAATTTTTTTGCAAAATCTTCCTACTCTGTTTTATGCTATTTTTCAATGGAATAAAATTATAATATTTTTTTTCTCCAAAACTGCGTTCCCGATTCGGCTGGAATTTTTACATTTTGTTCCTTAATATGTCTAGAATCTGAGAAAACATTGGCAAGATGGGCGGGGATTTCATTCCATTGTTACAGCTCTTCAAACGATCGAATACCAGGGCAATCTAATATGTAATTGCTCTGTACGTTCAACAGACTGTCTACATAATAATTCTAAAACCCGCACCGCATTTTTTGCATCGGATATTTTTCCCTCTTCAATTTTTGGGTTTTTTAATACATTGATTTTATCGACTGATGGAATTGAAAATTTTTCGTGATGACACGTAATTCATCATCGTGCTCTTTTCTGATCAATCGAAAATTGGCAAAACGTGGTGAATGAATGTCTCTTGAGTTCAATATTCACGTGCTCAATGTTACACGACCATCGTTCTGCGTTGTGAAGACAAAGTGTGGACGACAGGTACGGGGGAATTTGCCAATTAATCTAATTAAAAAAAAAAATTTTAATTAAAAGTAACAAAAAAATAAAAAAAGTGATGCGGGCTTTAGATTTTTTCTATTGACAGTCTCAACCATTTTGAACGCAGAGAGCAATTACACATTAGATTACCGTTATGTTCGATCATTCGAAGAGCTGTAACTGCGGAACGAAGTAGTCGCCCATCTCGCCAATTTTTTTTTCAGATTCTTAACATATTAAGTAACAAAATGTAAAAATCTCATCTGAATCGAGAACACCGTTTCGGAGAAAAAAAATATTGAAATATTATTTAATTGAAAAATAGCATAAAACGGAGTAGGAAAATTTGCAAAAAAATTTGTTGAAAAGAACGTTAGATACCTTAAATTTTTTGTTAACATGATTTTTTTGCGAGAGCCATAGTTTTGGCGTTAAAAAATTAACGATTATTATTTTCAGTTATTTGTAACGGCTGAAATATGCAATAAAAAAATCTAAAAAAATTTGCGATTTGAAAACTTTTTATTGAAATGAAAAATCCGTGTGGCCGCCTTGACGTGTTTTACCCCTGGTACATATTAATCGCTGAAAAAACATATTTAATTTTTTATTACATTGACGAGAATCGAATCTGCGACCCTCCGGATAATGTTGTTGCGCTGCGCTTTAGCTCACACGGCCATTCGGATCATATGATTCTAGTTTTTTTTCTCTATTTGAATATCAGTAACATGAAATATAAAATGAAATTAGTATAATACAGTCAGAACTTTATAGATTTATATGATTGCGTTTGGTGTAGTAAAAATAAAAGCACTTTCCGTTATGTTTCACGGCACTCGGTTATATCGAAAAGAGTACATTGTATCGTTTTCGCCACCTATAAACATATTCGACGAAGTTGCTTGTTTCATTGTTAGCCCGAATTGATTGTTATTTGGGTGGATGACCGTCTCACTGACTTGAGGATCAGTACTAGGATGGGTGACTACCTGGCTGTCTCTGGCGGTCAGTACTTGGATAGGTGACCATCGGGATGACTCTAAAGTCAATACTCGTATCTTCAGAAACAGCTTTCACACAACGGACGTGAGGTTGAGTCAACCTTATATTTCTTAGAAACCAGTTGCACCGAGGTTCTTTCAAAAGCATAAAACAGTTCTCGTAACCATTCTGATGCAGTTGTTTCATACAAATCATTTTCCTGATTGGAATGACACGCGTAATTGGCTCAACCACTCGTTACATGCGTTTTAAGTACCGAAAAATTTGTCACACTCTTTATTAATAATAATTTATTCGATATTTTCGGACCTTAGCGATCTGCCATCCCGAGTCGAAATTTTTACCCTCCTTTTAACCTAAAATGACAGATCTACTGCCGTAGTCTGAAGGGTGAAAGAAAGCAGTCTGCAGGGTGAAAGGAGGGTATCATGCATAGATTAACATTTGAATGTCAGCCTACCATACTCCCCAAATGGCAGAGAGTAGACATTTCGACTTAACGGAGAATCACGGAGGGTGAAGCAGACCTTAAAAAACCTTCATAGAACCTACCATAGAACCTCTCAGACCCCCCGTTGAGCCTACCGCAGAATCTCCCAGACCCTCCGTTGAGCCTACCGCTGAATCTCTCAGACCCTCCAGAGCCTACCACAGAAACCCCCATACCCTTAGTTGACCTTGCGAAAGTTCCTTCCACATACACTATTATACCCTCCGTTAACCCAAACATCAATGGAAGTATAATTATTTATGTTATGAATATAAGAAACAAATTCAGAAAGACAAGACAAGCGTTTATTAATCTTTTTATAATGTCATAGACATTATATATTTTTATTTAATATCAACAATATTTCTATAGGCATTTTTTTCGTTAAAAGAAACAATCTCTATTTAAGACATATAACATTTGAAGGTGATGAGAGATATACCAACGAAGTCAAAAAGTTGTTTCCAATTTTCTTAGAAATTATTAATATCGCTTCTTTAAGAGGCAGTGATACTCCCCTCTCCCCCGCGCCCCCTCGCCAGCATCACATCGAAATATTGAAAGCTATTTTCTTCGAAACGGTGCAACAAATCGCCACGAAATTTGGAACACACGTAGGAAATGATGACAGAATTGGGCTAAGCTTTTAGTTTTTCAGAATTCCAAAAAAAAAATTACAGTTTTGATTACCCTCGAAGTAATTATTATTTTTCTACTCTTCGTTTACCAGATCGTATCGTCAGAAGCTTAGCCCATGCACGGCTAAAAAACACACTATTTGCACTTTTTTTTTATCCAAATGGATGCACTAACAACGAAGAAAACAGCTTTCAAAATTAGTGTTATCATAACTCATTAGTCGTTCATAAAATTGACAAAAAGCAGAGCTCAGCGAACATATAGTAAAATTAAACAAGTAAAAAGTTTCGCGGCTTGCCATCTAGCGGGAGATTGTAAGTCGTTGCTACGACCCTACATTATCGGCCTCGACTACAAAATTTTCGGTATATCACTGCCTCTTAAAATTAAACACGAAATCAAATTAGATTCAGATATATCTATATCTTCTTGCATGAGAATCTGATCGATTTTAGTCCGAAATATGAATCGTCTAAGAAAGTATGGATAAAAATAAAGAAAAAATGGAAATAGAAAAAGATTATTCGCTCGAAACCTCAAGAAAGATATAGCTTTGTCGGTACAATCACAGTACAATTACATGTGAAGAAAGTACGATAATGAGTAAGAAACTTTTTCTGGATTTATCGTAACGAGTGAATTGGTTTGCATTCCTTAAAATATATTACTCACGCCAATAAGGTATTGAACTCTTCGTGAGTTTGCATCAGAGCACTTTTTTGTCTATGTTTGTAGCTTAAGTAGGGTTATCTGGATTTCAATACGTTACATAGGCTCAACGGGGGTTCTATACCTCATTCAGGGTGAGTAGGTCGTAGGAGGGTCTATGGATGGGGCGAGTAGGCCGTCGGAGGCTCTACACGGAGTGAGGAAGACTCTACGGAGGGTGGTAAATAACAGTTGAACCTCCAAGCAGGGTCACTGTCGGCTGTACGGAGGGTGATACCTGCGTCGGCATTTGCCTTGTCAAAGGATCTGGGATTCCCGGAGAGCTAACCGAGGGTTACAATTTTGACTCGGGATATTCTCGGTCACCTGCACTCAACAAAAATCGATTCATGGTCAACAGTATAGTGTTCGTGTTTTCACAGTAGACCTCCGCCGATACCGCTGTAATAAATTAATTTATTGTGGTAATTAGAATTATGCTAAGCACACCTGAGTACATATAAGTGCAATGTACGGATAAAAGGTTAATTTAAACAAAATCTAACATACCAAGCATGCATTTGCATGTGTGTTATTGATACTTCCCAGATATTAGTTTTCGCTTCCGATAATTGTTCGTTGCTGACTGGATTATTTATCTTTTCTGGATTACATTCATCGTAATTCTCCCTTTCGTCATTGAGGTTAGGAATTGCAAGGGAGGTACATTCGTTGATGAATTATTAATGTTTCGGTAGTTTTTCGTTTTGTTTATGACCGGTTCTTCTACTGGATCCTCACTCCGTGCATCCGCATTTACACGGAAAGAAAAAAGTATTTATAAAAACTGATTTATCGCTCCCGACAACCAATCGAAATAGTTAGAATAGCGCCAACTACTCAGTCGGTTGAAGAGACTATAACCTCGTTGGTAGAGTATCGATAGTAACAATAACCAGATGAGATCATAACCTCCACTCATCGGTTAGAGAGAGCAGCCGTGATATTTGCAGGGACCAAGTCGTTGGTCGAACTTATTATTTTTGCTACCAATCGAAAAAAATTGAGACTACAATTCCGATTTCGTTTTCACAGCGTGTTTGTCCGGATTTGGTTGCCAAAACGACTTTTATCTTCCCATGTAGCTTAGCCAACAATCGATGTTTTTGTTCACCCATAATGCACTTAATTAACCGTAGAGCCGACATTTCGACGTTCAAATATTGACATAACCTCTAAAGGATATGATGTCTATGTTATCTACAACGGCTGCTGTAATTAGAAGAGGAACGACAAAGCGCTGGGTCGCAATGTCGGGAAGACACTTTTGGCCCAATCCCGAGCAGAAATTAATTCAAATTGCTTGAAGTATCATTAGGTCCGGATGAGGCATCGGTCAGGCGTACCTGTTCAGGCTCGCCAAATAAGGCCCTGTTCCTGCCCGGATCATGTATCGGTATAATATTTCAAAACTGGCTAGCCTGAAATATTCCCCATTAGGCCGGGATCAGGCACCGATCGGGCATTCATGATCTGGTTAGCTAAATGAGGTCCCGACTCCGCCCGGATCATACTTAGATATAACATTTTAAATGTGATTAGACTACAGTTTTCCATATAATGCCAGGATCAGGCATCGGTCAGGCACTCCTGATCGAGCTAGCCAGATGCGGCCCTGCTTTTGGCCAGAATATTCAAATCTGGTTGACTTAAAATATACACCATTTCAGATAAAATTATCAGAGTACTGGAAGAGCATATCTGGCATTACCGGTGTACAATAAATAAGTAAGAGATGCTTTCTGTATAATATCGCTTATTATTGCAATACTATCGATTAGAAATAGTTGCATTTTTATATATGTGCCTTACACAATTATTCATGTATAAGGGAAACAGCATATATTTTCTCAGCGACTCCGTCACTTATATACAAAATCATCATTTTGCGATCGATTGATTCTATCGTAAACATTTTTCGACGTTGCATTTTTTACGCACCACATTTAAAAATGGTAATTTTCGATACGAGTGCGACAAACGTTTTCTCAACGAGTGTGAGTTTGCAAAACGAGCCGAAGGCGTTGTAAAATTACACATTTTACAACGTTTTCTCTGTAAGTAAACCAATATCGATAAACATAGTTCCTCATCGAGGTTGATTTGCAAAAAATGAAAAATAATGAGGAAGAAATATTGAGAGGTTATACTTTGAATGTTGTTTCAAATCTTGGTACACGATTGTCCAGACTGTATCATCGATGCTTCCTTAACCTTTTTGCCTGCAATGCACGGAGAAAAAGGAGTAGTTGGGGCAACACAGCTTTAATGAGTTGGCCAGAAATGAGTTGCTACAACGATTTACTCGGTGCCTATAACCATCTCGAATAGTTGTCGTGACATCGAAAAGTGAGTTCGCCCAACTAATCAGTGAGACCGCGCAACCACTTTAAACCAACGCAACGAGCACTCGCAGCCAAATATTTTTCTTTTAATTGAAGTGTGCGTGATAACGGAAGTATGGCGAACGCCTATTTTCGTGAAGTTTCGCATCACTATTAGACATAGACATTTTTTGCAAAAAAATCCTATCAATAGACTTTTTTTGCAAGAAAATGCTGTCTATCGATAGACTTTTTTGCAAATGCTGTCGATAAACATTTTTTGCAAAAAAATGCTGCCAAAAGAAATTTTTTCCAAAAAAATGCTTTGGATAGACATTTTTTACAAAGAATTGCTATCAATGCACATTTTTTGCAAAGAAATGCTATCGATAGTCTTTTTTTGCAAGAAAATGCTATCTATCGATAGACTTTTTTGCAAATGCTGTTGATAGGCGTTTTTTGCAAAAAAATGCTATCGATAGACTTTTTGACCACTCCTGTCAATAGACATTTTTTGCAAAAAAATGCTGCCAAAAGAAATTGTTTCCAAGAAAATGCTTTCGATAGACTTTTTTGCAAAAAAAAAAAAAAAACTATCGATAGACATTTTTTGCAAAGAATTGCTATCAATGCACATTTTTTGCAAAGAAATGCTATCGATAGATAGGATGCCACACTCATTGTAGAATGTACTCTTCGACAGATGAAATAAGACATTGAACATTATAACCTCCAACCATCTTAATTTTATCAACTATAATCTCAAACTGAATTAACCATATCAACTGTAACCCCAAACTGCATCAATTTCATCAAGCATAACGTCAAACCGCATTAATTTTATCGACTATATGTCAATTCACTGCATTTTTAATAAATACGCACAATTTCTACCGATAGCCGGGTCAAATCGTGTTCTGTTTGGGAAGTTAGTTGTGCCAACTAACCGGTGGGTTGCATACAATCGTAATAGATGGTCACTGCAACCCAGCCTATACAACTAACTAAAAGCAGTTGTCTCAACTCACAAAATTCGAGGTTGTATGGACTTACGAAAAGTGAGTCCGTGCAACTACTTCTTGGGTGTACCCAACTACTTTTTTTTCTCCGTGTACTTTTGGAAAACGTAATCCCTGGTTCCTAGCTATGAGAGTATCAAGAGTCGCGGTAGCGACTTGACGCCATCTGTACTTTACGTACAACGGTGTACTACAAACCCGTAAACAAACGTTTACATCAGACGAAGCACGTATGCAGGGATAGCTCAGGTACAGGTATTACAACGTACGGACCGTCGATTCTCTAAGCAATTTCCTCGATCGGCTGTACCGTATGTCCACTGGCGCGTTGCGAGTTGCTTGTGGAATAATTAATCGTATCTAATTCCGTCTTTTCTATTCTTGCCCGCGAACGAAACTCACAATTGGCTTAACGTGACATAGCGAGCGCTCTGTTTAGAGGATCAACGTCAATCGTTTCGAGATATGCTTCCGCATATGTATTATCCATAATGATTTAGTACCTTAAATGTGCTTCGACGGGCATACGTTGCCTTATATAGGCCGTCCACCCGTGAGAACTCATAGCCCAACGTTATTTTTCGTATATGATGCATTCCCTATCAATTCCGACACTTTTGTTTTTTAACCCTCTTAAATATTTTTCATAATTTGACATATTCTACAAATACATGATAGTAAAGTCTGTGATTTTTTTTTTAGATTTCCTAACCCATTATTTTCGAAAATGCAGCTTTTTTAAAAGTCAATGTATCTCGAATATACTACTGAGAAAAAGAGATGTTCACGATTGAATTTATATTGATATATGACCTTTTAATGATATCAAAGAATGTTATGAATCTCAGAACTCTAGGTATTATTTCTACGGTTATTAGCATTTGTCTAAGAAAAAAAAAATCTTGTATTTGCGCTACAAAATTTAAAGAATTTTCAGACCTTCGTGTCGATTCTATTAAAAAATCGTCCATAGATTGTGCAAATCTCAGTATAATAAAGATAGGATTTTGCAACCGAAAAGAATATGTTTACTGTTGTGGAAAAATTAAATGGAAAAATTTAATGTGGAAAATTATTGTTGCTCACAATATTTAGTAAAAGCAACCTCTGCCGTGCTTTCATTCCTTTAGAGACATGTACGGAGAGAAATTTCTGTGTTGCGACAACATAAAACGAGGACAACAAAAATCATTACATTAGGCTGGCAAATGTTTTGTTCGGCTGAAATTTTTTTTACTGGGCTGACCAATCTTTTTGTTAGCCTAACAAAACGATTTTTGTTGTCACCGTTTAATGTTGTCACGACCCAGAAATTTCTCTCCTTGTGCCATCTCATAGGTTACGTTTTTCTTTTAGTATCTCGAAGACGATTTCTTTGAAATGAATGAAAAACGGTTCTTTGGTTCAAAGAAAACTTGCGTTAATACAATGTCACTATATTTCATTGAATTTTAGATCAATCGAAGAAAAGATAATATTATCTGAATTATATTATCTCATTGACGACAAAGAAATGTTTCATAGGTCGAGATTTCAAAGAGATTCCTTTGAAACAAAGAAACTTTTTCTCTCGGTGCGATTAACATACTTCCTCATAAAGGTAGTTTGAGAACAATCGAAAAATATTGAGAAAGCAATGGGCAAGGTTCTATAGAATCTTGCCCTTGCCCGTGAATACGTGAATGCATTCACGTATTCACTACCGAAAAAAAAAGTCGGGAGATTCATTCGTCCAGGGTGTGGTAGTCTCAAGACTATAATATGCGAATGATTATTGTTTCACAATTTTTGGATTTTCCAATTAGTTTATTAATTACATTAATTTTTTCAGTCTGGAGTTCATTAATTTTTATAAAACTATTTTTATTTCATAATTTTTTTAATAATTCTAATAATTCACCATAACCGCTGTGAAGTGAGTTGGGGAATACGTAAAAATGGCGCCCAGCTTATCGCAATTCGATATCTTCAAACAGGCTCTTTGTTTATACGCTTATATCTCTCGAAAATCGCACCTACATACAATCTAGGAAAACGTACACATGTACCGGTATATAGAACCTGTGTACCAAGTTCTGCTAAAACATCTTCGACCGTTTTAGAGAGCACTAATAGAAATAGGCATATTCGTGTCATACCACTGAAACACATACTCCCGTCTTTTTGCCTGCTTTTGCATTCGGGAGTAAAAAATATAAAAAGTAAACAATTTTTACAAACACTGTAATTACAAAAAATATATTCACGATAGTTGATATAATATACGACATTGAAAAGCTTTTTAACCTTTCGAAGAATTCACGTGTTTTCTTATACAATTGGTAGGACGTTATTTTTAGCACGTCGATCGGTCGTCGGAAGAATTCGTTCGACGAAGAAGCCGAATACTCTCTTCGAGAAATAACATGCCGCGAGAAGCTATTTGCGAATATTGACAGTCGCGATCGGATTGCGTGGCGCGTGCACGCGTGAAAATGCACACGCGTGCGCGCGTGCGGTGCATTCGTGGGAACGACAACCCCCGAGGGTCCCTTAGCACCAGCCGCACTCTCTTCCGCGCGCAGGGTTTCAATGCAGGGACGCCGACGGAAATAGTCTCGCGTCTTCGGCACTCCCTCCCGACCTTCCTTTACAGCTCTCACTCTCGGCTGCTTTACACACACACACATATATATATATATATTAGGGTGTGTCGAATTTTTTTTTTTTTTTTTTTTTTTTTTTTTTTTTTTCATATTGCATGGTCTCAAACCATTGTTTGTGCCTTTAAACAACTCGTCTGAAAATTTGAGCGCGATAAAAAATTTTTTAGAAGTGGCTCAAACGATGTATCGATTTCTCATTTAATTAACACTTTACGTGTTAATTAAAGATTTTTGTCTTTATTTTTATTTTTGCATATTTTTCCATGTAAATAACAAGAAAAATCAAAATAAAGATAAAAATCTGAAAAAATTCATATGTATTCCGAAAAATGAACGAATCTTTTTCATACAAAAAAAAGTTGAGTCACCGCATATTTTAATGAACAATTTTCTTTTTAACAATTTGTTAATAACATTTTGAAATTATTATTATGCGAAATTAGTCTTTTGAGTGCCTATAATAAGTATGAATTTTTTCAAATTTTTTTAACATCGGGAAGTGTTTGCAATTCTTGCCCGAATTTCTCGAATTTAAGCGAAATGAATATCTCGCGCCTTACAAAAATCATGACTTGAAAACTATTGATCTAAACGAAAAATTTGTAAACACTTTTTCACTTCCGAATGATATGAAGATGACGAAAAAAAATATACAAACTCCAATATATCGTATCCGTAATTTGGGGACATGAATTTATTAAGAGCCGTATTCATTTAGGTGTTAATTAAATGAGAAATCGATACATCGTTTGAGCCACCTCTAAAAATTTTTTTATCGTGCTCAAATTTGCAGACGAGTTGTTTAAAGGCACAAACAATGGTTTGAGACCATACAATATGAAAAAAAAAAAAAAAAAAATTCGACACACCTTAATATATATATATATATATATATATATATATATATATATATATATATATATATATATATATATATATATATATGTGTGTGTGTATATATATATATATATATATGTATACATATACGTATACATATTCACACATACGAAAACACGAAAAGAGTACCCGCAAATATATCAACATGCTCGAAAGACTCTGTTCTTCGATGCAACGTACGTGGACTCGCGTCCTCGTGAATTCGAGGAAGCTCTTGGTTCAGGTACACCCGAATAATCACGCAAATTCTCGTTGTGTCATTAGTCTTGTAAGGTTTAACTAATTTTTATTAAATTTAATAAAGATTAAGTGTTTGGTTTTTTTTAAATCCATTGTTATTAATTTTTAATAGATGATATAGTTCAAACCTAATATAAATTTAAAAAAGAAATGATGTTATCAAATGCACTAAGTCTATTAGAAATAATGGAACTCTGCAGATAATACTTTCGGGCATTGAAATTGTTATAAATAATACATTATAATAATTTCAAAGCGTGAACATTTTTAACCAAGATCTACCTCAATTTATACCAGTTCCTCCATTAAAACAATACATATCGTTTTTTTTTTATTTAGTCTGGAAAATCAAATTGTAATCGCGGTTTACACACGGAGAGAAATTACTGTGTTGGGACAACAAAAATCGTTACGTTAGGCTGGCAAATCTTTTGTTCGGCTGACAAATCAGTTTTGCGATGCTGACATACCTTTTGTTCGACTGACAAATCTTTTTGGAGAGCTGACCAATCTTTTTATTAGCCTAACAAAACGATTTCTGTTGTCACTGTTTTATGTTGCCACGACACAGAAATTTCTCTCCGTGCAGTGAGAAACTATTTCCAATTTTTAAACTTCTTAGAAAAAGTTTTAGTTATACAAATGCTTACAGAACCTGATTGATATGTCTACAGATTTATTTTTTATAAAGTGTCCGTTAAGTTCCAAAATAATTTGTTGCATTTAAAACTTCTAACTAGTAATATAACAAATTTTTCGGGTAACATTAACAAAAAGTTTCTGTGGACGTTAGTAGTAAGAGACTTTTTGTTAACAAAAACTGCAAAATTAGTTTTCACTGGTAAAACGTTTTTTTTACAAAGGTGTCTATTGTCTATTTTGGCAAAACATAATGGGATTATATTTATCCACAGATAGAGTCGCTTTTGACGAAAAATAAATTAAGCCGATATCGACGACATAGTTATTTCAGAATTACTTTTTTTATTCCATTCATCTGTTAAAAAGATTTAGCAGATAATTCGAATATTAGGATATAAGAAATGCGTGGATTCCTTATATCCTAATTGTTGATCCGCACGAAGATAGGATGGAAAACAAAAATCAGCAGACGCAAGATAACATCATCGCGTGACTTATAGTAGTTTTCTAATGCAAAACGTAAACTGAGTTTGCAAAGAAATACCTTCAAGAAAATTAGAGTACCTTTTAAATGAAAATTTGATTGTCACAATGACGCGGTATGAAATATTAATTTTTTTTGCAAACAAATCTCATTTAGACAAAAAATTGTGGCCTTTAATGGGAATTGCTTAAAGTCGATAGACGAAATAATGATCACTCGTTGCCTCGGAGAATTTGTATACGAAACGTGAATGGGGACTAGTTGGTGTCCACTTTGATACATTCTGGCATGAGAACTCGCAAACGTGCCGCTCTCTCCGTCTCCGAGCAGAGAGGAAGATAGAACCGGGTAGAGAAGCGCGCTAAATATAATATTTCCGACTATTTCTAGCGATGAATGAAAGTAGGGACACGTACACCAGCGTTTCATGCTTCACTCGCGTACGCTGCTAATAGTGAGTGAATTAAATCGAGGGTGGGGGAATCCCGCGATCTTTTCTCGGGTGCCTCAAGATCGACTGGGTCCAAGAGTGCTTAGCCACAGGATGCGTCCATGGCGCAAAATTAGAACAACATAAATTCTATAAACAGATACCGAGTTTATACCGAAAGCAATCAATATTTATATTTTATGTTACAGGTCACGAATTTTTTTCGTACAACATTCGGGACGTGACACGATGGCTGTTGGTGAGTACAAATTACATCAGAAATTGCAATTTTTAAATAAGTTTCTTGCTTCCTCATAGGAGGAATTCTCCATGAAGTGGGCCACTTTTTCTCCAAACGATTTCAGGTTTTGTTCATCCTTTGCTAAGTTTTGTACTAATTACGAGCGTATTTTTTTAGATTTTTTACTTAATTTTTTTGAAAAATATGAAAATTTGAAAACGTGTGCTCGCTAGAACAAGTTTTGCGAAATTTCAAAACCATAAAACCGAGCCACTTGATCGATTTTGCCCAAATTCAATACCAAAGGTCGCATCATTTCGTTCAATTTTAATAGGAAGTTTCGGGCGGTAACTAAACATTTCTTTGCGTTAAAGTCATATCAGACGTTTTTCGAATTCACAAAAATCACATAAACGATGAATACTTGTGGCGATTCTTATAATATTTATGCTGAGTCATTAATGGTCAGTACTGTATATATTATACAAATTTGAGCTGATTCGGTTAAGTAGTTCACGAGTTATGGTGGCATACACTCACACGTACTATTTTTTTCTAAACGACTTTTCTCGATTTATTGGACCATTCTGAGTAACCTGACATAAAAATATCGGAATAGAAATCTCCCTGAAAACAAAGTTTTCTTTTTCCGGATGTAAAATTTTGAAATTTTTTTATGCCCTTCAAAAATTGTCTATTTCTGATACATACTATGTGTTGCATGGATATAGCTACACTGAGAGAAAAAAAGATACTGGTTAACTATAAATTTATAGTGAAATACAACCTCAGCCATTTAAAAAAAATTATCTGTACTAATTATTTATTGTCAATGCGTACATTGCTTTGAAAATGTAAGTTTGAAATGGTCATTGCGACAACAATAATATAGTTATACTAACTATATGAAAATAGCTAAGGTATTTAACTGTATGTCCACTTGAAGTAACTACGACATTATGATAAGCCTGCTATAGAATATTAGTTAGAGTAACTATACCATAGTTAATTTAACCATTAAATCAGTTAAAGTAACTATTCAAATTGTTGCATGGACTAAAAATCTACAGTTGAGGTTTAATAGTTGCCTGAACTATCCCGATTTCTCTCAGTGTAAAGTGTAAATATAATTTAACATCGGTGAAAATACGTGTCTCTCGCTCGTTTCTTATTCTCGTAGAGCTCGCGTGTATCTCGGTAGTCGCTCCTCCTCCGGCCGCGTCTCTTCGACAAGAGAATAATACACCGGGTATTCCAGGCACGAATTTTTCGACGCACAAACGTACAACCGCTATCTTATTCCCATCGATCGTCGCGGCCTGTCGAATAATCTCTCTCCTCCTTTTTTTCTGTAGCTGATACACCCGCAAATGCTCGTCTCAAACTGTCGTCTCGGTACACACAAAGCTTTTATAAAAAAAACCCGCACACCAACGAAGATCCACGAATTCATATAAAGCTAACGTGTAAGCTCACCAAGGAACTTCGAAGAAAAATTGCCGACTCCTGGGTTCCATAATTGAATATAAAAGATTCGATCACAGGTGCCCTACCGCGATTGACGGCATATCTTTCTTTGCTATAAGATATATCTACAGCCTATAGAAACTTAAATGGCCCTATGGCAATGACGAAAGCTGTAGCGGTAACTCGAAGCACGATATTGTATTACTAATGCGCTTCTCCCTTTTTTTTCTTCTAAGGTGAGCGAATTGACTATGTCCTTTCATTACGACGTGACACTATGGGAATTGATCCCTTTCATCCCAGGTTCTCTGTTCTGACCCTTTCATCATTAAAATAATATAAAAAATTATTAACATTACTATTTATGACGTAGAAATATTATAAATTAATAAAGGCATGGATACTTTTCTGAGCCCATATGTCTCTAATTTGTAATATTCTGGTGGTCTGTAACCAAATTAATACTCTAACTATGTTACGTTGAAAAACTCTACATAAAGTCGAATCTCTGTACATGTCAATTATGTTTTAGTAGTTGTTAGCATGATATTTATAAGAATTTCTGAAAAGCAAACAAATTTTCACGTTCATGTTGAACACAGAAGGTTTATTTTTCAAACAAGATAATGAGTTCATTCAGTTAAAGAGGAGCCATCTTTAAGGGGGTCGTGACAGCCAGAAAAAAAATATTCTTCAATTAGCTGTATTTTCTTCCATAGCCGACTGATATTAATTCAATTAAATATTAGTAAAAAATTAATTTAAACATACACTGAGAGAAAATGATGGTATTAGTAACTATAAAGTGACAACTATTCATTTTTAGTTCGTACGATCAATTTTTTAATAGTTGCCACAACTATCAAATAATTACTATAACTACCAAATAGTTACCATAACTATTTCCATAATTACCGTAACTGTGAAAATAGTTCTATGGTCTAAAAATTAATAGTTGTCACTTTATAGTTGACTGTACTATTACGATTTCTCTGAGTGTAGATAAAGTCAATTTATCCTATTCTTTGAGAGCTGAAGCGAATGACGTCATTCGGTTTTTTCGTAAACCAGATTTAGGCTTTACCAACTCAATGCATGATCCAGAATAAACTGCTCATATGCACTGCGCTCTATGATTTCTCATTTATTTTGCAGCATCATTCTGCACCAGCTGAGCTCATATATTTTTCATAAAGGGTATTGTGGCAAAGTTGATTTACAAAATTCCAAAATAATATTAACATTTTAATACATGTAACGTTTAAAGTTTTATATATTTTTTAAAAATCATCTGCCTAACTTATGTAGACTCACGATGCGCCGAAAATAAAACATCGTAGAGAGCAATCATATAAGCAGTTTGTTCCAGATCATGCACAGAGTTTAAAAAGCCTAAATGTGATTTACAAAAAAATCGGTTGACTTAACTGGCTATAATATTTACTGAGAAATTCTTTGTTCTAATCCTCAAAGGATATATTCGATTCAAGTTTCTCAATCAAATGAAGAAAAAAATGTAGCGAACTAAAAAAATAAATTCTGTCTAATTCGACTACCTTAAGAGGAGTGATTATTAAGTTAACTCGTTAACTGAAAATGTAGCATATTTGCTATATTGTCGGAACAGCTATTTCCGAAACGTATTTTAAAATTTCAGTCCAAAAATTCTGCAAAAGTTTGGAAAATAGTGGAATTTTATTACAAAAGCAGGATACTTTTTTATAATAAAAATCGCATTTCGATGTAAACATACAAAAATTGACGTAAAAATAAGAATTACTATTTTGATTCAGAAAAAGATTTCATCATTTAAGAAAACAATCGTTGTTAAAAGTTAAATATTTAATTGGGATGTCTGAACTTTGAAACTAAAATCTAGTATAGTGGAAAACATGGGATTGATTATAAAACGATTTTTCAGTGCGCAGCCGAAAAACATATGATTCAATTTTAACTCATACCTAATTCTTGAAATTCTATTTCAGATTGCTTCGAAACAAACGCCAAAAATTAGCAAGAGTATATTTTATTATTTCAATCTTACGTAGAATTGTACACCCAGAAAAATGATCTAGTACACCGAACTAGATTTTAGTTGACGTAAATAAATTTTCTTATTTTAATGCCGGCTTGATGGGACTGTATTTATTTTGAGTAAATAACATAAAATAAATATGTTTTCGATTTAGATAAATTTGTTTATCATGCTCAGTGTAAACAATGTGGCAATTAATATTAATAATGGTATTTTATCGATATTAGAACAAAAAGGTCATTATCCCCGCATATAAAAAAGTACATTCAGAAATATATAATTTATATAGTAAATATATTTGCGACTTCCGGTGAAAAGGTGAGAGAGTAAACATCTGAGAAATTTTTACAATAGATTGATAACTGAAAGAAGCGAAGATACTGGGAGAAAATCACCCTGAGGGGTGCGTTTTTGATCCACAGGTGGAGTAAGACAAAGCGAAAATATTGTCGAGAAGAAGGACAGAACGAGAAAAGGGAAAATCGAGAATAACAAGCAACGGCGCAGGCGCAGGTCGGCGGTCCCGGGAAGGCCGAAAGCGCAATCAGGAAGGCAAGACGGGCAACCGTCAGCTGTCAACAAGGCGCAGGCGCACAAGACAGGCGTATTGTACAACAGCGACCTCCCAATAAGCTAACGGCAAGATCGAAGCTACGATAAAGATCAAGCGCAGACCGCGATCGATAAAACAGGACCCGTGCTAGGCATGGGGAGTAAGTTTGAGAGGAAAGAAGATCGAGAAGCCCTGCCAGAAGAGGACAAACAGAAAAGTCAGAAAGAAGTCTGGTACTCACCGTTACCGGACGAAGGCAAACTCAGAAGAGGCAGACTATCAAGTGCTGAACGGTTTAGAAGAGAGAGATCCAACTCAGAAGGGTCACCGATATCGCTGTGGAAGAGGAAATTCGAAGAGGTGGAACAACAAGGAGAAAGAGAGACCCAAGAATCTTTTAAACGCAGTTCACTGACGAAACGCTCACCACCGAATAAGACAGAGAGCCGAGTGGAAACGGAAGAAGAAGAATTAGCGAAGAAGAAGCCGAAAGAAGAAAGAAGAAAAGAAGAAGAAGCAATGGAAGAAACTTTTAAAAAAATGCTAGCAGATATGCAAGAACAAATATTAGGTGAAGTTAGAAAACTAAGCGAAAAAGGTGATCAAGGGAGAGAAGAAGTAATGATAGAAATTAAAAAACTTAAAGAAGCAGTAGACAAAGGCTGAGAAGAATGTGTAGAATGTAGAGCGAATTTAGAAGGTAGGATAGACAAGTTAGAACAAGAAAGGAGCGAAAGAGAGCGAATCGAGAAAGAAAGATGGAATAGGCAAATGGAAGAACTAGATAAGACAATTGAAGATAGGGTAAAAAAAGGGATAGAACAAGAAAAGAAAAAAGTCGAAAACAGAGAAGACAGTCAAAGGATTAGGGATGTCGAGAATACGCTTGAGCGAAACGAGAGAAGGGAGAGAAGGAATAATGTAATTGTTAAAGGTTTTAAAATTGAGAAAGGAAAAGATTCAAGAGTAGAAGTACAAGCATTTTTAGGAAGAGTAGCGGAAAGAGAAATAGAACTAGAGGACGTAAAAGAGCTCAAATGGAATGGAAAAACAATGTACTTAGCGAGCTTCGTCAAATTTGAAGATAAAAAAAGAGTGTTGACAAACAAGAAAGGCTTGAAAGGTAGTCACATTTACATAGATAATGATTTAACGAAAAGAGAAAGAGATATACAAGCAAATCTGGTAGAAAGAATGAAAAGAGAAAAAGAAGGCGGTAATAAAGCGACAGTTGGTTACATGAAAATTTGGGTGAATAACAAGGAACTGAGATGGAACGAAGAAAAAAACGATCTAGAAGAAAAGAAGAATTTTCGTGACGGAAGCGGAAGTAGAACGCCGAAACAGACAGTTGATAGTAACGAAGCCGCTGGAGGATATTGAGGAAAGAAGAAAAATTAAGATAGAAAATAAACGGAAAGGAATAGAAATTATTTTTTGGAATGTATCAGGAATAAGGAATAAAGATGAAGAATTTTGGAAATATATCGAAAGATTTGAAGTTATTTGCATGGTGGAAACATGGTTGTTACTGGAAGAATGGCAAGTTTGGAAGTGTACGCTACCGAAAGGGTATAAATGGGAGTGTCAACCGGCAAAAAAGGTAAAGAAAAAAGGAAGAGGAATAGGAGGAATTATTACAGGAGTCAGAGCAGAAATAGAAGAGGAAGTAACACAACGAGATATAGAGGGAATAGCCGAAAGAAGAGTGCGGATTGGAAACGACGTCTGGAGAATATGGTCAGTGTATGAAAAAGGATCAGAATTTAAGAAGATATGCGAAAAAATAGAAGAAAATCAAGAGGGAGCACTACTGATCGGAGGAGACTTCAATGCAAGAATCGGCAATAGAGGAAGAAAGGCATGGAGAGAAGAAAACGAGGAAGAGAACGGTAGGAGAAGATCGAAAGACAAGGCGGTGAACGCAGAAGGACGTGCAATGTTAGAAAAGGTTGAAGAGAGAGGATGGACAATCCTGAACGGAAACAAGGAAGGTGATGAAAAAGGAGATTGGACTTACGAAAAAGCAGGAAAAAGATCGGTAATCGACTACGGAATAGTGAACTGGGAGGCATGGCAAAAAGTTGAGAGATTTGAAGTCCGAAGCAGGATAGAATCAGACCATCAACCGATAATTGTGAAGATCGAAGGAGAAGCAGAAAGAAGGTCGACTGAAGCGGTGGCGAGAATGGTACAAGATTGGACAGAACAAGGTATTGAGAGCTTTAGAGAAGCGGTAAACAACATTCAGTGGCAGCATGATGACGCTCAAGAAGGATGGAAAGAAATTGTAGAAAAAGTGGGAGCGGCGGTGACGCTAAGGAAAAGAAAAGAAAGGAAAAACGCCGGGTGGAAACCATGGTGGGACAACGAATGTTGGACAAAGAAAAGAGAATTTATACAGGCGGCGAGGAAGAGAAAAAAGGACAAAATCAGCGAGGAGGACCTAAATACAATAAGGAGACAATACAGAGCTCTATGTGAGTCGAAGAAAGATGAATGGAGAGAGAAGGAAGAGGAAAAACTGAAAGAGATCAAGACAGATAATGAAGCATGGGAGTACGTGAATAGGGAAAGAAAGAAGAGAGTAGGAATCAGTGAAGAAATTTTGATAGAAACGTGGAAAGAACATTTCAAGAATTTACTAGGAGGAGAAGATGAAAGGAAGATCGACGGAATGGCGATAAGAACTAGAAGAGAATAAGATGAAGAAGAAGATGTGACACCTCGAGAGGTAGAAAAGCAGATAAGAAAGATGAAAATGAAGAAAGCGTCAGGAGGGGATGGCCTGAAGAACGAAGTATGGAAGTTAGGGGGAGAAATTGTGAAGGACAAACTGACTGGAGTAATACAGAAAGTGTGGCGAGGAGAAGGTTACCCAGAAGAGTGGAATGAAGGAGTCATCATGCCAATATGGAAAAGAGGAAACAGAGACGAAGTGAAAAACTACAGAGGTGTCACGTTATCGAGCACAGGATATAAAGTATACGCTAGTATTTTGAACGATAGAATAATTAAGGACGGAGAAGAAAAAGGTGTGTGGAGTGAAACCCAAGCCGGGTTCAGGAAAGGCAGAAGCACAATGGATAACATCAGTATATTGAAGCATATAGTGGGAAGAAGAATTGAACAAGGAAAGCGAGTGTACGGTTTCTTCATAGATCTGAAAGCAGCCTTTGATAAAATGGACAGAGAGGAGTTGTGGAAAACGATGAATGAGAAGGGATTGCGAAAAGGACTAATAGAAAGAGTAAGAGAAACGTACAGAGAAACTAAATGCAAGGTGAAAGTAGGAGACAAGGAAACCGGAGAGTTCTGGACAAGTAAGGGTGTGAGACAAGGGTGTCCGCTGAGCCCGACGTTGTTTAACGTGTATCTTGCAGACCTAGGAGAAGAATTGGCAAAAGGAGTAGGAGGAGTGAAAGTGGGAAGAAGGAGAATATGGTCGCTAGAATACGCGGATGACGTGGTGATATTGGCGGAAGGAGAAGAAGCCATGAAAGAAACGATGAAGAGACTGGAAAAATACCTGAAGAAAAAGAAACTTGAACTGAGTGTGGAAAAATCGCAAATGATGGTATTCCGGAAGGGTGGAGGGAAGACGAAAACAACTGTATGGAAATGGAAGAATGGATGGATCGAGGAAGTGGATAGGCTGAAATATCTTGGATACGTAATAAAGAACGATAACGGAGATAAGGAACACGTGAAAGAGAGGATAAACAAGGCGCAAGTGGCAATGAGAGCAGTCTGGGGAATAGGAGAAAGAAAATTCAAAGGTGACGTGCAATGGAGAATGAAACTGTTCGATGCAATAGTAGGTGGGATAATCTCGTACGGAGCAGAAGTGTGGGGGTGGAAGGAAAGAGAAGATATAGAAAAATTGGAAGAAAAATATATTAGATGGATCTTGGGAGTGGATGGAAAGACCCCAGGATATATAGTGAAAGAAGAGCTGAAAAGAGAAGAAAGAAGTATCACGCTTGCAGCAGGAGCAATGAGGAGGGAAGAAAAAATGAAGAACGGAGAAGAAGGCTCACTACTGCGAGAATGTTGGGCAGAAAGAATGAAGGATAAAGAACAGCTGAAGATGACAGAATGGAGCAGGCAACGAAGAGAATATTTCCAGAAATGTGGAGTAGAAGAAGCAGCGGTAGAAAGATGGATGGAATGTGGAGAGCCATGGATAGAATTGGTAACTCAGAAGGATCAAGAATCGAAGAAGTTAAGAAGAACTGAGAAGATCGAACAATCAAAGTATAATAGAAGATATAAGGAGATTAGAGCAACTGAACAACCAAGGATATATAAAGGAAGGGAAGAGAAGAGGAGCTGAATTTGTTAAAAGATTGGCAAGAATAAGGTGCGGTAGTGAAGAAATGACAAATAAATATTGGTTAGGAGGAGAAAAAATAGGGTGCAAGTTATGCGAGGTAGGGATTGATACTTTAGAGCATGCAGCGAAAGAATGTGAGGGAATGTGGAGATGGGAAGGAGAAATTAATGAAATAGCGGATGAAAACGGAAGAGGGTATGAATGGATAAAAGAATGGCTAGAAAGGAAGAAAGATACGGAAAGGAGTAGGGTAGATAAGGATAAGTTAAGGAATTAGAATGTAAGGATAAATGTAAGGAATGAGAATGTAAAAGGAACAGTATAACGCAAATATTGTAAAAGAAATGTAAGAAAATGTAAAGGAAGTCATGCAATGCCTCAAGGCACGCATTAATAAACACTACTACTACTACTACTAGTAAATATATTTGCGCCGAAAAATTATATATGTCGAATGTATTTTAGGATATACTCGGGCGCTTAAGCTCCCGAGTCTCTTTGTATAAATTATGACATTTGACATAAACAAAAAATTTCAATGCATGAACTTGGGCCCAGTGTGTCTGTCGACACAGCCGACCAATTACAGCACGAATAAAACGATAACAATGACTGAGAGATTTTCGAGATTTTCGAGATATCTCGAGCTACCATCTTTTTAGAAGAGAATGCAAAACGTATTCAAGCGAACAATATATCTAAGGTATATCCAAAATATATTTAAAAAATTTATTATCCGCCGAAAAGTTGGTTACGTCAGATATATTTTTAGATATATTTTATTTTCCATGGGGGTACAGACAAATGTTATCAAATAAACGTTGCTTTGAATAAATGAATCTGATTTGGATATATGTACTACAGTACTTAAGCAAACAAATGTATACTAGATTGAAAGAAAATTTCAGATTGATTAAATAAGAAAAATTCTATACAGAAATGTCGTCAATTTAATTAGATGTTTTTATCGAGTAAATAAAGAATTTAGTAGCAGTAAATAGAATTCTTCTTGAGTGGCCGTTATTTTATGAGGGTTGATTCAAAAAAATAAATATGCTTGAAACCAATGCATTGTACATTTAAATGCAATACATACGTTTCACGGGAAGCAAATAAAGACGATTTGTTTTTTTTTTTTTTTTTTTTTTTTTTTTTTTTTTTTTTTTTTTTTTTTTACAAAAACATACCAAACATTTCAGTAAAATTACAATCATATTTAAGCCGTGTGTATTAATGTTCTTGCTGTTTCGCACCCTCCTTTGGATTGAAAGCTTTCGCCCACAGTTGGTATAATCATGATGATTCCGACCAATGAGTTGCCGTTGATGATGATAATGATGTTGAGGTTGGTTCTGTTAATGCAGTGTGGTGGTGGAGTCGCATTTCCGGTGGCTGCAGGGTCTCTCACGCTCGTATCCGTCGAAGCTTCGCGGTGCATGGATGCATGTACAGATGGGGGTGGGGGTAAAAATGCAACGTCCATCCCCACTCCGAGTTCACGTAGTAGTAGTACTACGTTCATATCTCATCCCGTAGTCGATTGCGCGTGGCTTTCGCTCCTTCTTTCATTCCCTCTCGTTCCATTTGCCTCTCCATCTCTCTTTCTCTCCTCTAACGATCACTGCACAACTGTAGGTAGACTCGGTTAGAGTGCGGCATCTCTTCGAAGCCCTTGTGACCGTCGCGACAAGTAGTCGCATGGACGATGATCCCCCGGGCATACGTATATACACTATGGTCGTGTGTTTAGTGCGTCAAACTATCAAGTCGAAAATAAAAACAAAAAAATCGGTGCATTAAAATCTAAGTGGCTTAAAAATTATTTCACCCATTAAAGTAGAACTACAGTTTTATGGTAAAAGTGGTGCGTTTGTGTATTAACTGCAATTCTTAGAAATAAATAAATTTAAAAAGTTTGAATAAAAATTGTTACATATAAAATATTAAATTCGTGAAATTCCGTATGTTTACAGACAATCCGTCGTATTTCTCGCTGTCGGGAGGTGGAACAGTGTCGCCGTCGCAAGTAGAACGAGTTGCAAGAGTCACAAGCAGTTTCGGCGCTGGGCCGGTTGGCCCGACCAGCGGCGGTCCAGCAGCCGGAAATCCCCGGACGTTCGCGGCATTCTTCCGGAAACGACCGGTTTGTGGTAATATGGGATCGACTCCTTCTGCAACCACCATGAGCGGATTAGTACACAACGAGTGCGATCGTTGCATGGGTTCTTCGTCTTCGAACGGCGAGAACATGGCTATGCTAACGAGACAGAGCAACGTGACGAATGATAAAAAAAAGAGCTTCAGGAGCTTGTTCAGATCGATGAGCGCCAATGCTGAGAACGAAAAAACACGACAGATATTGAAAGGCGATCCAAGACCATCCGACGTAGCGCCACCGTCGCCCTATCTTCCGCACAGGTCGCACTCGCACTCGGAGAGAGACAGAAAACGACCTGGTCGTGGAAGAATATTGAAATCGGCCAGCGAACTCTTATCGAACGATATGATTTATTGTGGACTGCCTGGCGAAGACACAAATGCCAATGATTGTAATCTCAGAACCAACGGAGCTGCTGACCTTGTGGACGACGATGAGGATCAGGAAAATGCCGAAGTTTTTTTGGGCATTGATGACGCCCGTTATTACAATCTGTCGGCGACTTTGCCGTCACCCGGTCACGAATCTGCCGGACCGAGGAGACACTCTATTGGCACATTTGTTGGAAAGGAGCAGCGGAATGGACCAAACTGTGGTACTCCTAATCTAACGACTTTTTCCATTAATCCTTCGAGAATCAGAGTCCAGACCACTGGGTTTATCAAGGAACCGGACACTATGGCTCCGCCGATACCCACTGTTGATCAAGTGGACGCTTGCGAGAGGGAAGAGAAGGTTAACAAGACCGCTCGACGGTGTAGGAGACACAAAAGTGGAGCAGGCAGGGGTGAGTTAAATTCAAACGTTGTATTGCTTACTTTCAATCAGGATTGTTTGTATTGTGTTTATAAGGCATTCCATATCAGTTTCGCAACTAAAAAAAAATCCCAAATACTTTATTGAGAAAAGCAGGTTACACAATCCCAACAAATACAAAAACTAAAA
This sequence comes from Ephialtes manifestator, assembly GCA_963970395.1. Taxonomy (NCBI): domain Eukaryota; kingdom Metazoa; phylum Arthropoda; class Insecta; order Hymenoptera; family Ichneumonidae; genus Ephialtes; species Ephialtes manifestator. The sequence continues at coordinate 24,553,223 of OZ019968.1, forward strand.
TTTATCTTTCGATAGGGTATTTAATTTCTTTTACATTCCTTCTATTTGTAACTCAGTTATACAAAGGAAATTATATGTCGAATCTAACATTTACAAACACAAAATTACCGGGTTTATTAAGTACATAATAACCGAGAATTTCCAGAAATTCTATTGATGAAAAAAACATTTTCAGTGTAATTTTTTGCGGGCCTCCCAATTACTCAAAAGTGACAGCGTCAAGAAATAATAAACAAAAAATAAAATTCCTATAAGATCCGAAAACTTCTACCGATTTTTACTAAATTAGATATCTAGTGTCAATGAACATTGTTTTGTTTACGGGGACAATGTTGTAATTGCTGTATCAATTGTTTGAAAATTAATGCAAGTACGTGAATTTAAAAAAATTTCACAACTCCATAAAATTCGAACCGTTTTGTTGATGTTGTCCAAATTCAATACCAAAGATCACATTATTGCGTTCAATTTTTATCTGAAGATTCAGCCTGACCTGCAAACTTTTTTTGGCTTAGAGTCATAACAGACATTTTTCAAAATCTTAAAAAACTCATGAAATCAAAATGCCTCTAGCGATTTTCATAAAATGTATACCAAGTAAAAATTGGCCAATCACAAGCGGTTCAAATTTTATGGTATTTTGATTTTTTTTATAATTGATGTCAATTAAGAAAAATTCATAAGTTGCATTAATTTTTATAAAACATGAACAAGCTAGTTCAAATTTTGTGGCACTAGATACATTATACTTCTATGTGGAAGCCAAAATCGATGAACATACTTACACTGAGACAAACTGAGATGGTCCTGACAACTATTCAGTGATAATTATATTTTATCAGTCCAGGTGACTATTTTCGTAGTTACATTAACTCTCTTTACTGTTAACGTAACTACATTACAGTTAATGTAACTACGAAAATAGTCACCTGGACAAATAAAATATAATTGTCACTGAATAGTTACCAGAACCATGCAAATTTCTCTCAGTGTACTCATACAGCAATGTGTAAGATTCTACGTGACATCTTTTTTTTTTTTTTGACAATAATGAATTTGTTTGCCGATTTTATTTGAGCTCAATTTATTAATCGAGAAGTGAATTTTTTATCAAGTAACATGCACAAGGGACATTATTATTTTATTCCCATTTTTTTCTACTTTCTTTGACTATAAATGTTGACTTAAGAACTTCACTAATGATATATTGACCGAACAATGAGATAATACGTATAAGATTTTCCTCGTATAATTGCATTTTCATAGAATTTACTTAGTTTCAATTCAAACACGAAAATCGTAATGAAATACGGTGTATAGTTCATTGATTTTGTTTATTGAAACAATTTATAAAACCTATTAATAGTGGAACAAAGACAATTTGTTGAATGGCCCACTTTAAGTAAACGAAATAAAAAGCCCAACAGTCTATATTGTTTGATACATAAAAACGTCATTGGCAGATATTCTGAATATTCTGTATGACCATACTACAAAGCTACGGTTCCCACGATTTGTAAAGACTTATATATAGAACCAACTGTCTGCAGTAGAAGCCCGCATGGTGACGGTCCACCGGCGCCCGTTTATATCGTAAGAACATAATAGCGAACGAATTAATCTCTCTTTGACAGCCACAATGAGACCAATCAATGCTTGACGAATTAATGCTCAGCTTTTCATTCCATTCACAATGTTCGAATAATCGATTTAAAACATCTCACGCGACAAAAAAAATTGCAATTGTTCTGTTCTATATAAAAATGTAAAAACTCCCGACGGAAAAAGAAGTTCAATTAATAAACAAATTGGGTAGACAAAAAAACGTGAAATAATATGCCAATGATTATTATTTCATATTTTTTTGTTTCCTAGCTAAACCCATTTTTTCAGTCAGCAATTTGCCAATTGTTTAGATGACTAGGGCGTAAGGAAGCCCTCCGACCTTCTTAAAGTAGTTCGCCTATAACTTGTTCGTGAAAAATGTGACTGAAAAAAATGTCAATGCATTTATCACAAATTATATGCAATATTAGTATCATGAATTGTGAATACTACGTATACACCATATTTCTCATAAATTATAGGATTATAGAATATAAAGATACACATTCATAACTGCATAGATGCTCAAGGACTCTAAGGAAACCTTGTCCTTGACAAGGAAAATAATTTCCAAAACCTATAAAAACAATTTTCAGACAATCCTAAAGCTCCAGAATGATTAATAAATTGATCATTTTCATTCGTTAACACTTTATTGGTAGTAAAAGCCTTAAAATAATATGTCAACCTGACAGGAAAGTCGGGTTAACTTCCGCGAATGCTGCAGCTGTTGCGGTACTAGTTCAATTTATTCGCGATCCGGGGTATCAAACTGAACTGCGTAACGATAAAGCGTTGAATATAGACGGCACAGTCTAAATTATCAATTTTTTGCACATTCCTTGAATATTCATTGAGCTGATACTAGTTTTTCAAAGTCCAAAGTTGTCTCTACATATATGAAAAATCGGTAAATGACGTCTCTGAAACTAATTTTGCCATGTACTCAAAGCTTCATCCCGGTCAAAGTGGACAGTTTCTGAATCATATTCCAACGTAAGTAGACGGCCAATATCTCTTAAGCCTTAGGATTGGGTGTATTAAGTGTTCATTTAAATAACCCAACAAAAATTAAAGCCCTACGTTGGAAGTCGACTAGTAGGCGAACCTCCTTAAACAAAAAAATCCTGTCATATTTTCTGTATTATCTGCGTCAAAAGTCCGATTTTTCGTGCCTCTTATCTAACCTCCAAAAAATACTTTTTGCGGTTAGATCAGAGGCACGAAAAATCGGACTTTTGACGCTGATAATACAGAAAAACTATTTTTTAAACATTTGACCTAGTGTTTACTGCTGATTGCCTGCATGGATAAACAGACGGGCGTCATGCTGTTCACTGTTAGAAAATATTGGAAGTTTTTATTCATAAACTCGTCATCGAAATTTAATATACAATTGTGGTATAAAATTCATGTACTTTTCCAGTCAAATTAAATCAAATTATAAAAATTCAAGTACTTTTACTGTAAAATTGAAGTAAGCTATTGAATGTGCTGTATCATATATTAATTTTACATTACACTTGTATACTAAATTTAATATGCTAGTTTATGGGTAAAAACTTTCTGTAAAAGTACACTAAATTTCAAGTAGATTTTTTTTACAGTGTTAGTGGTGATCAGCTTATCGATGCAATGTTCTAAGTCGCGAGGGTTCTTGAAAATGGCACTAAATTACTTAATCAAATTTGCCATACCGATTCAGGAAGTATGTGCGTTAGCTTAGGCTATATTTCAATGTGATAGACTATTAACTCGGTGAGATACATGTCTTTCACAAAGAGCCTGTTTGAATATATGGAAATACTATACGATGGCGGCCATTATTGTGTATTCTGTAACTCACTTCACAGCGATTATGGTGGACTGTTAATAGTAGATTGTGATACTAGTGCGAGAAAGCAGACATTACGCGCGGAGGTTAGGAAGCGGCGCACTCGCCAAATCGAGCGCTACGACGACACGAGGCGAAGCCGACTATTGTTCGTAGCACGAGAGGGGCGAGTGCACCGCTTCCTAACCTCCGCGGGACGGCCGCTTTGTCGCACAAGTATAACATATTACTTTTTGTAACGAATGTCAACGTGATGTCGCATATCTCCGTGCCTGCAAAGCATTGCGTAAAATCATCTTGCAGATAGTTTCACACACGCCAATGTGTGCGTGAAGTTATCTACAGAAATCTAGATAACTTCATGCACCAGATGGCGTACGTGAAATTATCTACGTTTACATGAGCATAATACGCGATCTCACGCACGCTTTGCAGGCATGAAATGTGCGACATTACGTGCATGAGTTACAAAAAATTAGTTAATTAATGATAAATGCGTTTAAATAATAAGCAAATTAGGTAAGTAGGAAATGTAAAATAACAATCATTCGCATATTACACACCGGTGACTAATGATTATTATTTCACAATACCTCCTTTTTTTTAGTGTGGTGTTTTTTTTATTTTTGTAATTATTAATGCGAAGGGTTCCAATCCCGTTGAACAAAAAAAAACTGCAAAGTCGAAAAGTAACCATTGCTTCCTCATATTTTTTTGCTTTTTGGAAATCAACGCTTTTGAACAACTATGCACGGAAAGAATTATACGATTGTGATAACTACGTTTCCAATTTTCTGTACACAAGGTCTCAAAAATTAGTTGCCCCAACCATATCGAATAGTAACCTCAACTATTCACACGATTAGTTTTCGCGAGATTAGTAAGCGTAACCAATCGAATCGTTGGGACTTCCATTTGAATCGTCGGTATTATTATTCGAATCGCTTACCATTACAGTTCTAAGGGAAATAGAATAATCGATTGTTCGTGTCAACTCATTTTTTGGTTATGGAAACTAATATTTTCCTTTCGTGTGTCCATCGATTTTGGATTCCTCGTAGAAGAAGCTTCGTAAAAAATGAAAAATAATAAGAAAGCAATGGGCAAGGTTCTATTTTGCATTCTTGTTTTATATTAATTTAGAAAACTGAGATACAACGAAATTTTCGTAGTCAAGAAATAATAAGGATAAATTGAAATTATCATGAAATCCCATCACCCCTACCGATCTTTACAAAATCATACATATAGTATTATTTCGTGCAAAATTTGGGCAAAAATATCCCAACTTTTGCAAAAACTGATTCAAAGCTTCTAATTATTCGAAAAAATCAAAACTTTAGTAAATGAGAACTGCTTTACTGACTTCAGCGTAATTTAATACCAAATAACATTGAGCACCTCTACACTTATAAAGAACCATTTAATAAAATATTCGAAATATTACAAAAGTTAAAGAAATCACGAGATTAAAAAAAAATTCTGAATGACACAACATGTTTATTTCTATATCTTCTGTATACTATACCAAAAATTATAACAATCAAAGAGGGGTTGCTGCTCAACTTGTGTGCCAAATTTCAGCTCGACGGCTGGGACAATTCTCAAGGTATAACCGATTTAATTTTCGAAACCCGGAACATACACATGCAAGCACGGACATACATACATACAGACATACGGCCATATTTTTTCTAAACCATTCTTTTCTCAAAGTTTTCGATCATTCTCAGTATTCTGACATTGAAATCACGAAAAAAATCATCAAATTGAAGCTTCCTCTACACGGAAAAAAAAGATTAGTTGCCATAACCAAGAAATGAGTTGACACAACCAATCGATTATTCTATTTATCTTAGAACTCAAATGGTAATACCAACGAGTCGAATGGTAATACCGACGATTCGAGTGGTAGTCCCAACTATTCGAGTGGTAGTCCCAACGATTGGATTAGTTAAGCTAACTTAATCTCGCGAGACCTAATCGTGAATAGTTGAGGTTACTATTCGATATGGTTGAGGCAACTAATTTTTTAGACATCGTGTACAGCAAATCGAAAACGTAGTTGCCACAACCAAACATTTCTTTCCGTGTATGAGAAAGCAAAATAAAAATAAGTGTTTATTAAATTAGTATGCACGAAACGCTAGTAAATTTCAATTTCAAGTTCGCTGGAGGCTGAACCTCTTCCGGCGCGCTATACAGCATGAATAAAGTATCCTTCCTCTTTTTCACATGCACAAAATATATCTATCAACGAGTCGCGGGATCATTTCTACCTGTCGTTGGGTCAGAAGCGCGAGGAACCAGAGGGACACGTAGATCCGTCGGTTCGTGCTCTTCATCGAAGATTCTGCGGATAGGACAGCCCGGCAACGGCCTCTCTGTCACCTTCGTCCGATTCTCCCGGAAGTTGACTAGTTAGTATTCGACCACTGGCGTCCCGCTTTCCGAAGTTCGATCACACATCGCACCCTGTAGCAAACCAGAGAGAAGAAGACCCTTTCACCTCGTATACTTCGACGCTCAGGGTACTCAACAATTTACGACTTTACGTGCCGTCGAAGCGTCGTAAACATCTTATAGTTACGATGGCGCTTGGTGTCTCGTTGATTCCGCTACAAAGCTGCATCGAGTAGATTGTTTTTCGTACGCATCGAGAAAAAAAAACGTCCAGGTGAATTAATTGAATACGGAAATACCATCTTTATTAATTGGAATTAACCAAAATTTCCTTCTAATCAAATAAATATTCATTTAATTGTTTATTCATACGAGAACCGTGTCTGACGAAAAATACTTTCTGTCGCTAGTACTTCTTTTATTCACCTGGAAAAATTATTGAAAAATTGTAATCGTGCACAATATGGTTGATCTTAATTAAATAATAATTAATAATATTACTGCATAAAAATCCGTTTTGAAATGTACTTTCTAAAATTAATAATCAATATTCATATTAAAATGTATTTACATCAAATACATATTCATTGGGTTACGATATATTTACTCGTCAATAGGAATATTAGATACCAATAAGGTTATTTACTTAAAATTAATAGAGTCTTTCTAGTCCGGCATTTAAGTAAGAACATTTTTTTATAAAGAATTAATAAGATCTAGTGTAAACAACTGAACTTTTCTCTAGATGTAAGTAATATTACTATCGATCTCTTTATATTTTTATTTTCTTTATCGTTGGCACCTTTAGAGTTGATGCAATTATTCATACGGCTCGATACAAATTCGAACTTTGACTTTTATCCCCACACCGGAAACTCTGTGTCGTTTTTCCTCTCCAGTTTCTGTGTATAATCTCGAGCGTAACAGAACGTCGCACGTGCGCAGCGAGGGTCTCTCCGCGGGATATAAAATCCCCGCTCGAGGTGCTTCCGGTCTTTGGGTATACCGTGCGCGGCACGAGCTGCGAAAGGGGTAAACGACGTAAGCTATATGGAGCTCACTTGCATGCACGTACTGTATATCTACTGTACTATATACTATGCTGGCCACGTGCGACACGAATGTATATATACAAGAGTACCCGAAGGCACCGTTCGTTCCGAGCGATCGACACATCCGGTTTTCCTGTTCAGTCTCTCTGGTACTCGAGGACGGGCTATAATCCGTAAAAAAGATAAATAAGCTTCTATTGAAGGTTTCGCTATAAAATTATACTATGGTGGTCCTAATTGTGAAGAATATTCCATGAATGGAATGGTTTTATCATATGATGAGCAGAATGAGTCACAATTCATACTGTAAAAGCCGGTGCCAAATAAAATCAGATTTTACAGTTCTGAGGAGCTATATTAGTAAATATTCGCTTCCTTAAAAAGAAACCTTTGAATGGAACCTTGATCTGGAAAATAATTCTATATAATATTGTACATAATAATAGCTTTATGCACCCATTGTTGGTCCCGCACTAATTTAACACAAGAGGACGTGAATTCTAATTTCATTTCTGTATAAATATTCACTTTGAGATCTTAAGCTTCGTACAATATATATCGGGTGTTTATAGTGTTTTTAATACAAAAATTAAAAAAATGGTATTCAACAACTCTTTAATGGCTCTGTCGATTCTAATGAAATTTACCACAATAAGGTGAACCGCCCAGTTCCTGACATCTTTAAAATCGCGGCCCCGGTTTTCTATTATTTACGAACGCCTTATATTATGAAACTGAAAAAAAATCCTTTGGCGTGTAAATTGAGCCCTTCTGAATGGGACTCACTCGGTTCGAAGTTAAATAATTAAGAAAAAATAATTAAATTATGATTTTAATTATGATCGTCTACTACCGGGGTTACTGACACTGTTGAATTTTCCGTGTCGCAGTTTCTGACACCGGCGCGACCCATTTTCTGAAATGTATGTCACAGTGTGACACCCGTTTGTGACGCTTCTACATAGGGTTATACATGCAGTGTCAGATTCTGCAACATAACCTGAATTAGGCAATGCACTTACTGACTCCGAGAATTCATGGGAAGAACTAACTTTTAGATAAACTGTTACGTACCGGATCTATAGGGTGGTTTATTCTGAAGGTACACGGAAAAAACAACCCAGCGACTTAGCGCTCTGAGAGTCAGACGATTTTTTGGTTAGGTCAACTATTTTCAGTTGGTTGGCTCTGATCGTTGCTCGAACTAAATAGTTAGTTGGGCCAACTACTATTTTGGCCCCAACTATCTTACTTCGTTGGAACGCGAATAAAATTCGCTCTGTGACCTATTTGAGTCAACTAAGTCGGAATGGTAAATGTGACTAATACCAGGTCGTTATACCGACCAATCGGATGATTGTGGCAACAAATTTTCACTCAACTAATAATTAGTTAGTTCGCCCAACGAAGCCGTTTTTTTCGTGTATTCATATCACTTTTATAGTAATTAAGTATAAGAGCCTCAGATAGACAAACGTGCTTTTTTGTTGGGCATGCCGGCACCGTGCAGCCATGTACGACCGAATATGACGGCACCGTGACGGCATGCCGTGCGTTCAAAATTTTTTGACGTCCTGTCACGGTGACGGCATGGCGTGCCATATAGACAAATTTTGATCGCACGGCATGACTGCACGGTGACGGCATGGCGTGCCAGATTGAAAGATTTTGAACGCGCGCCGTGACTCCACGATGCAGGCATGGTGAAGTTCCGAAATTCCGACCTGAGGAAAAAAGACAGACTGTCAGCGTCTCTTTTCATCAAAGGAATACAAAAATTAATACCAAGGAGCATCGCCTTCAGATAATACCTCTCTCAAGTGCAGCCGAATCCTAAAAATCTTCGTAGTTTTATAAACACTTTGGCTGCAAATCGCTTGCGAGAAACGCATCAGCCATTTGCCATCTAGCGGCATTATGCGAGCCACCGATGCACGATAATGCCGCTAGATGGCCAATGGATAAGGCGTTTCTCGCAAGCGATTTGCCATCTAGCGGTATTATGCGAACCACCGATGCTCGATAATGCCGCTAGTTGGCCAATGGCTAAGGCGTTTCTCGCAAGCGATTTGCAGCCAAAGTGTTTATAAAACTGCGAAGATTTTTAGGATTCGACTGCACTTGAGGGAGCTATCATCTGAAGGCGATGCTCCTTGGTATTAATTTTTGTATTCCTTTGATGAAAAGAGATGCTGGCGGTCCGTCTTTTTTCCTCAACTCGGAATTTCGGATCTCAAAGAATTAATAAAATTAAAACGGCATGTCATGCCTTCACCATGCCGTCACCGTGGAGTCACGGCGCGCGTTCAAAATTTTTCGATATGGCACCCCGCGCAGAAAAAAGTAGTCCAGGATGGAGTCCCGGATGGAATCTTGACAGTCCAGGATGGAGTACCAGATGGATTCTCAGATGGTGTCCGCCGACTCCGGCTTTTAATCGGATCCCGGAGTCGGCGGACTCCATCCCGGACGACCCGTGAATCTCGGCTGTCCAATAGCAGAATCCATCCTGGTGTCCATTATGGATTCTCACCTGGACTGTTTTACAGTCCATCCTGGACTCCGTCCTGGACGACCCGTGAATCTCGGCTGTCCAATGGGAGAATCCATCCTGGTGTCCATTATGGATTCTCTCCTAGACTGTCTTACAGTCCATCCTGGACGGTCCGCGAATTTCGGCTGTCCGATGGCAGTATCCATCCTGGTGCCCATTTTGGATTCTCGCCTGGACGGTCTCGCCGTCCATCCCTGACTCCATCCTGGACGGTCCATGGAATCTCAGCTGGAATCCATCCTGGACGATCCGGGTGTCCACCAGGAGGTTGACACCAGGACCAGACCGCGCCCACCTTGGGCACTTTGGTGTCCAGACGATCCATTTTGGACCACTTAACCTACGTTAACGGAGGGTAGACCCCTCATGTGTAGTCAAACTCAGGACAGCTTTCTAGTTTTATATACGCTCAGGCTTCAAGTCACTTGCAAGAAACGGTGCGTCCGTTTGCCATCTAGTGGCATCATGCGAAACACGGATACACAATGATCCGCTAGATGGCGAGCGGTCGAAGCATTTCTCGCAAGTGACTTGCAGCCTGAGCGTATATAAGACTGAAAGCTGTTTTGAGTTCGACTACACACGAGAGGTTTACCCTCCGTTGACGTAATAAGAGTGGTCCAACATGGATCGTCTGGACACCAAGGTGCCCAAGGTGGACACCTGGATTGTCCAGGATGGAGTCCAGGATGGAATCCAGGATGGAATCCAGGATGGAATCCAGGATGGAATCCAGGATGGAGTCCGGGATGGACTGCGAGACAGTCCAGGCGAGAATCCATAATGCACAACAGGATGGATTGTGCCACGGGACAGCCGAGATTCGCCGATCGTCGAGGATGGAGTCCAGGATGGACTGTAAGACAGTCCAGGTGAGAATCCATTATGGACACGAGGATGAATTCTGCCATCGGACAGCCGAGATTCACGGATCGTCCAGGATGGAGTCCGGGATGGACTGTAAGACAGTCCAGGTGAGAATCCATAATAGACACCAGGATGGATTCTGCCATTGAACAGCCGAGATTCACGGGTCGTCCAGGATGGAGTCCGCCGGCTCCGGGATCCGATTAAAAGCCGGAGTCGGCGGACACCATCTGAGACTCCATCTGGATCTTCATCCCGGACTGCCAAGATTCCATCCGGGACTCCATCCTGGACTGAAAAGATTCCATCCGGGACTCCATCCTGGACTGAAAAGATTCCATCCGGGACTCCATCCTGGACTGAAAAGATTCCATCCGGGACTCCATCCTGGACTGAAAAGATTCCATCCGGGACTCCATCCTGGACTACTTTATTCTGCGCGGGACGCCATGCCGTCACCGTGCAGTCATGCCGTGCGATCAAAATTTTTCGATATGGTACCGTCACCGTGATAGCACACCGTGATGGCACGGTGCCGGCATGTGTCTTTCTGGGAGGATATTTACTTAATGGTATAAATTCGAAATTCCGGATGTGCTCGAGCTAGTGCCTTCCGACTACAAATGTCTCAAACGTCAGTCGCAACTCTCACTATTAAATTTCGATATGAAATATTCTATAAAAACGTTCGTATCTCGGCAATATTCGGCAGTAAAAAATGCGCTTCAATTTGCCTGTAAATTTTTTTATATTTGAAGAAAACTTGATTTACTATAACTATAAACATACCGTCGGTGTCAGAAAGTGCGGCAGTGTCAGAAACTGGCCCATTTACCTTAATCAGGTAATAACTGTTCCACTCTCATACAACATTTTAGTTAAATACGTCGGGCCATTCTCGAATTATACGAATAAAATAAAAGAAGCAAATTTTGAAACAAAAGTTATAACTTTTGAACTACTTTGTCCATTTTGACTAAATGCAATACCAATCATTCGTGGTCATAAGTGCAGGTGTGGAGAATTTTCAGATTGTTAGGTTAAAATTTGCACATGATGGCGTGTTTACATCGTTTTTCAATAAATACAAATTTAAACGTGATAGAATATGAAGGACATCAGGAATTTCAATTAAATTCCTGACAACTGACCAGTTTTCTCCGCATTTTAGTCAATTTTAAATATACTGACATGAATGAAAAAATAAAACATTTCACGAAAATATAGCTTCCTTTGGGAGGAAACAAAAAAAAATACAAGGTAAAACCTTGCCCATTGCTTCCTCATTATTTTTCACCTTTTATGATGATACCTCAATGAGAAATTATGGTCATCGATATAGACTTCCGCACATAAGAAATTTTACAAAAAAAAAAAAAAAAAAAATACAGATGGTTCAAGGTTCTTTTTTGCAGAAATTAAAAAACTAGCTTTCAGTGAAATTTTAGTCGTCAAGCAATAATTTAAACAAGTCAAGATCCTGCAAAATCCTAAGCCTTTTACCGATCTTCAGTGAAATTCAACGAGAAAAAGATTTCGTTGGTTTCAAAGAAATGGGTAGATTGCATCTTTTTAATTGACTTTAAGGAAATATTTCTTTACTTTCAATGAATTGGTGTATTTGAATTTCAAAGAAACAGTTTTCTTGACGGCACCCAATCTGCCAACGGTTAGCACGCTCGCGTCAGTGGCGTTGAGTCAAAGTTGAGTTTTTCTTTTAGTGTCTCGAAGACGATTTCTTCGAAATCACTGTTACCCTTCATTCGTTCAAGAAAAACTTTAATTAATTCAATGTCATTTCATTGAATTTGACATTGTTCGAAGAAAAAAATAATATTAACTTAATTATATTATTTCATTGACGACAAAGAAATGTTTCATAGGCCGAGATTTCAAAGAGATTTCTTTGAAATAAGGAAACTTTTTCTCTCGGTGTAGATATCTAGCGTCACTAAGCATTATTTCGTTTGCATTAAAAATAGTGCTAGGTAGATCAAGTTTAGCGAAAGTTAATACAATAACATAAGTTTTTTGAAAATTTGAAAAATCCATTAAAAAATATATAATATAATAACATCGGTCACGACCGTATCAATTCGAAAGAAAGCTTCATTGCAAAAATATCGAATCATATTCCAAGTCTGACTCCATAATATACCCATGCACTTATATCATACCGATAACTTCCTGATGCGGCTGATGGAACTAGCGATCACGAGCCAGAGTCGCATGTATACGATCGTGCACGTCTTCCGGTGCCACCCCTCTTTCGCCGTTTACGCACGGAGCCTCCGCTTCCGTCTGGTACGGCACGAATCGCCGCGCGTATATGCAACACTTGACCTGAACAGTCCCTGAATAACACTCTGCTTCGTAATACATCGAGAAATAAATGCTCGGAGTAACTCTGAGTGCAGTAACGGGGTGGCCGGTGCAAAGACCTTTATCTCTGCTACGATAATCATATGGCAGTGGCGTCATTTGAGTCGCGCACTTCGCACAGTGTAACGAGGCCTGATTAGTCAATACACGATGTCCGGCAGTCGCTATTTGCTCCGAGGACCGGAAGTCGACGGTCTTCCCTTCTTCTCCTGCCCTTCAAGCTTGCCAACCGATACAACATCATAATAAATCTCTTTGGCAATTGCAGAATTAAACATTTCTCTACTTGCAAAATGTCGCGTCTGTCAGATTAACTAATGTTCACACTTATTTGCAAGGATTTACTCTCATCACGGCAAAATTTCTGCAGCTATAAATTATGTCAATTGTATCGTTTTATCAATAACACTGATGCTCTTAGCAAATATCTTCAAACAACCCTCTAATGGGTTTATTTTACTAAAATACAAATCGAACATACTTTTTTTTGTAGAGAAATAAAAGATGTTCTATTCGGAAAATTAATGTTATATAATTAAAATCAAAGTTATTTGGATCAGAAACTTTTTCAATACTTTACATTGAAAAAAGAGATTACAAAATACAGTTGATAATATTCAAATTATGTTAATTGCCTGTATTGAATATTTTTTAAATGGCTTTTGTAGTCAAAACTGTTTGTATATTTGCTTAAGTTTGCCGATAAATAAGTTTACCAGAGCGGCCATGATTGAAAATTCTGCAGTCTGCTTGGAAATCCTGGGTTGCTGCTTACGAAGCTATTGCTTTTTAAAGGGCTTTGTTGGTAAAACAAACATTTACTGGTCTTCTTCTTCGTCTGCTCCTATCGTTCTTCCGAACACGTAGAAAACATATCACGAGGATTATAAAAATAATAACCTGATTCATTTCCTTTCTTCATCGCCGCCGTATTTTATTTCATTTCTTTTATTATTCATCATGAAATGTTGCTCCGTAGATCATGCTAAACGTGAGAGGGAAAGCCGAAGCGCGAACGGGTGAGCTACCGGTGACTATTTCTGTTTTTACAGCCGGCCTCCCACTATTATTTTTATACCACGAACGCGACCCCCATACTCTCGTGCACGAACGTTCTCAACATTTTTCGTCTATACCCTGTGTACCCGTGAATTTTCAACTTCCACGCTCGAATATTCTTGCCAACTCTTCACATTACTGCATTTAGAAATTCGTACTAGCTCATGTGACTAGTTTTATAATTACATTGATTTTAAAAAAAAATTTACACATACATATGTATACATAGTATATAAAAACAGAAAGCATAAGAATATTTTAAAAAAAAATCGCCTCTCAGATTGTGGTGCAAATAGGTTTAAGTATTCTAGATTTAAAAAAAAGTGTTACTTCATTTTTGCCTGTCTGTCTGGTTGTCTGTACCGTCCGAAAATACAATAACTTTTTAATGAGACTGAGAACCGCAGTGAAACTTGATTCGTGACTTTGATGTACAAAGTGTAATTTTGGCATTGAAATTCAATGCAAGATATCCACCGCTTCTAATACTGAATCTAAAATATGAAGAAAAACATAGACGAAACAAATTCATTTTTGGACCGCAGTCTGATTTTAATATTATTATATTTAGGTCTACGACATACGGAGAGAATTACCAGTAACTGTTCAGTGAGCATTAAGTAATTGAGTACAACATAGACTTTATCTTATTCAGTCACGCGAATAACATTTCTAAAGTCATGGATTATGAAAATTTTCGTTCGAGTAAAATATACATTGTGTTGAAGATCTACTAAACAATAATCGTTATCACTGATCTTGAGAGATTTTCAATGAGAAATATACTAAAAGTTTTGACGCTGAATGTTAGATTAAAAAAATATCATGGACAAAACAGATTTAAAGTTGAGGCTATAAACGCTCATATAATCATAATTTTTATTGCTGATGTAGCATTTCATACGAATTCTAAATAATTCTATTCTGCGGAGGCCTGGACCTCAGGCACTATAACTTTCGATAACTTCAATATAAAAATTAACGATGCAAATTGAATTGAAAAGCTCTTTGCCATGTCGAGCGACGTCACTTTGCAGGTACTATCACGCTATGACTCGAAATTATAACTCGTGTATTATAACGATCAATCGAAAAAATTCCGAAGTTCTATCTTCACAATTCCGAATTATGCTCCAGTTTCTTTACAGTCAAAACTTCACGCCAGCAACAAACATGACGAGAATATCACGTTTTGCGAATACGCCTGAAGCAACTTTTTTAAAATTATTTCGTTACTCCTGATTTTCGTAGTTTCAAAAAATGCATGTGCCATTACACTTGAAAATGAATCCCCTATAACGCAGGAATCATGCCAGAGATTGCACTCAAATTTGTCAAACAAGTGAAGCAGCCGCTCTTCCTTGATTGTTTTGATTGTTTACAAAAAAGGATACATATATCTCTAGCATTCGAACCCATGTAGAAATTGCTATGAGGCTCAGTACTGGCTTAGTACCGTTGCTAGAACTACCAATATTGGTAAATAATTCGGTGCCAGTTTTCGGTCAAATCTAAATCTTGTACCGTGTTAATAATGCTTTGATAACACCTGACCGAGTCTTGACGCTAGCTTCGAACCGTTACTGATCACTAGATATGGCCCAGTGTGGATAGTCAGTGTCGGGCCAGTTTCGGTAACAGTTAAGACTCAGTTACGGGTAAAATAATAAAGAATATTAATTTGACCTTACTCAATCGTGTAATTGTGCATTTTTATTAGATATTACGTCTTCCTCTACTTGATGGTACATATTAATCGCTGAAAAAACATATTACATTTTTTTTTTCATTGACAGGAATCGAACCTGGGGCCCTCCGGATGGTATTGTTACGCTGCGCTTTAGCGCAC
>OZ019968.1:24569027-24641462 GCA_963970395.1 Ephialtes manifestator
TAAGGGGGCCTCATGACATTTCTATTTTTTAAACGAGCTGAAAACAAAATTTACATGTATGAAATCGAAAAAATCGATTTGAGTTTTGAAAGACGTCTGCAAAAAATATAGTTCAATTCACAAAATTTACTAAATATATAAATATTAGGAAGTCAAGTCGCGCAGCGCGCCCGTGACGGAATGACATTTTTTCTTTTCTATTCAATAAAATTATACATATTCTTATAATATGAACACATGTGTGTAAAAAAGTCGAGAGAAAAAATGGTAACGTTCTTATTTATGCTTTCCCAAAAACTAATTTTCACAATAGTAAACGAAATATACACAAATATAAACGAAATATTTCGTTTATAGAAAATTTTAAACAATTATACTTTCTCATCAGTTTTAAAATAATATTAGAATTAGAATATCGTAAAACCAACTTGTCCGTGACCCGACTAGCCCCAGTCTTCTCTACGTTAAGCTCCGAGCTTCGCAGCATGACGCGCTCGTATCTCATTCACAAACGGAGGCGAGTGGCTTGCGTGAGTTGAGGGATGATGCGGCAAACGCTCAAGCCGCTGCTCGCTGCTGCCAAACGAGAGGCAAATGAACGAATGACATGTGAGCGAAGGCTTGGAGAAAACGATAAATCCGATAGCCGATTCTACAACGCTTAGGGGGAATATCATCGATAACGTCGGACAGTTGACTCTCCTCTATCGCTTTTCTACCTCGGTAGGGGCTTGAGTATGTCAAAATACACGTTCGTCTACATTATGATTATTTGCTTCGTCGAAGCCTATTCCTCCAGTCTCGACGTTTTTCTGGCTCACAATCGGTTTTTATCATATTTTCACCGAACCCTCGTTGCCGTTTCGATGATTTTAAATAAAAACTCTCAACACGCAGAGAAATCGTGGCAGGTCCTCACAACTATAAGGTGACCGATATTAATTTTTAATTCACGCGATTATTATTTTAATAGTTATGATTGCCACAGTATTTTTGAATCTATATTTTCTTCCTTATCGAGGAAACATCATTTTCATGACATTTTTTTATTTGTTTAATTTTCATGTCAGAATACTCAAAATGGTCTAAAAACACCTGGAAACATTTTTTCGAAAAGTTCCCGTATGTATGTATGTGTAGTTGTGTGAAAAAATCTAATAATGTCCAGATCGTATCGCGCCTTCCATCTCAAAAAACGAAGAATTAAGGGGTAAGAATATGCTTTTTAATTTTGAAAATGTATTTACATTAAGTACATACATATTGAATTTGACTCTTGTTATCAACATCGGCGCACGAAATGTGGCCAACACTTGCAAACTTCGGATTGACTTAGAGACTGACTCGAGTCTCTGACAGACTGCAGACTCTCCGATCGCAGAGACGGCTCGACCGAATTATTTCTAGGATACGTTCAATTAACACGCATGCGCTTTATAAATTCACATAAAATAAAATTTAAGAACATAGAATTTTGGCCGAACGATTGTTTTTTGAACTTTCAAAACCGCATTTATAAATACCACTTTTTTATGCACTGAACTTTTCAATGAATTTAGAAACAGCATTTGTCCATATGGGAGGGAAGAAAACTTCTTTTACCTTGTCGAACGCCATTCACAACTTGTAAAAATTTCATTTTTGTTTGAAAAACGATAAATCTACATTATTAGTTTCCCAAGGCTTTCTTCGCTTAGAGGAGCCAAAATAAAAATATATATCTCTCTATATTATAAAAAGATTTCGCCGCCGCAGCCGCCGTGCACAAGACGGTAGTTTAGTGGCTAATGTCACGGAATAAAATGTAAATAAAAAATCAGTTCAACTGTTAATGATATTCACAGTGCTGTCCAATATGAAGAAAAAGGCTTAGTTAGATCAACCAAGGCGCTTGGTTATATATGTGCCAACTAAGTTATTGGTTAGACTAACCAAGATGATTTAGTTGGTGTAACCAATAACTTGGTTGGCGCGTATATAACCAAGCCTCTTTTTGCGTGAATGTCTCCTTGGTATAGATTCTATAAAAATCGATTTAAGCATGTTGATTTGATGTCATTTACGAGATTTAAAAAAATGTCTATCAAGCTCAAACTTAACATGACGTTTCAACAAATTCAAGTGATTTTCGATACCAAATTTGGGCAAAAGAGGTAAAGCGGTTCGGATTTTATAGAATTTGAAAATTTTCGTAAATTTATGTTTTTTGCATTAAGTTTCGCAAAAATGTTTGATGTTATATATCTAATTTGGTGAAGGTCGGTGGAAAGGTTCTTATTTTATAGAACTTTGAATTATTGTTTATTATTTCTTGACAACTACATTCGACTATATTTTATTTTTTTAATTAATTTATTTAAAACAAATATGCAAAGTGAAACCTTATATATTGCTTCCTCATTATCTTTCGCTTTTTATAAAACTTCCTCTATGAGGAGTTCAAAGTCGATTAACATACTTTTTCTTAGAGGTAGGTTCGTAAATAGCGAAAAATACTGAGGCAACAATGTGCAAGGTTTTATTTTGCATTCTTATAGTTACGTCAACGATTTTTCAATATAATAAAAACTATAAAACTATGCAATAATTAGGAACTTTATAGTTACCGATACCGCATTTTTCCCAAGACGGAAAAACTTGAGTTTGGAGTGTACATGTGGATTTATGGTTGGGAAGTTATAGATGAGACAAATAATAACAGATAATCTAGCCCAGAGCGCTTTATTGTACGGAGATTGATTATTGGCAATTAACCGAGTCAGTAGTACACTGACTCATCGTTAATTTCTATATGCAGTTAAATGTACTATTTGTAATTATCGCTGTAGTCCTCTAGAGCAGCAAGAGAGGAGCACGGCATTAAACTAGTGTCTCTACATACTTCCGCGTCTGAAAATAGAAATGCTTTTCGTCACTTTTCAGTGGGTATAAAGGTATACTAAGCAGTTTAAATTCTGCCAATAAATTCACATATTGCTGAAGAATGCGAAGTTTCAAAATAACTCCTTCGGATACTCAGAGCAATCCCAGCTAACGACGCGACTATTACTCGGTAGGAAAAGCGACTACTTTTGAAGTTAGAACTAATACAAGTTCAATATGATAACAATTAAGTAGTTATTATAATTATAGAAATTGTCACATGGATTAACTATTTTTTTGTAACTCATGCACGTAATGTCGCACATTTCGTGCCTGCAAAGCGTGCGTCAGATCGCGTATTATGCTCATGTAAACGTAAATAATTTCACGTACGCCATCTGGTGCATGAAGTTATCTAGATTTCTGTAGATAACTTCACGCACACATTGGCGTGTGTGAAACTATCTACAAGATGATTTTACGCAATGCTTTGCAGGCACGGAGATGTGCGACATCACGTTGACATTCGTTACAAAAAGTAGTATGTTATACTTGTGCGAAAAAGCGGCCGTCCCGCGGAGGTTAGGAAGCGGTGCACTCGCCGCTTCCTAACTTCCGCGCGTAACGGCCGCTTTCTCGCACTAGTACCACAATCTACTAATAGATGTCTCTTTTTATAGCCGTTACATCTACAATTTTTTAAGTGCACTGTCAAATTCGAGATCAATTGAAATATGAACTTATCACGTAGGTTATCATTATATTGTACTTTTTACACACAAAAAAAAAGACAGCTTCCTCTATGAGAAAGCAAAATGATCACATTTCATACAACTGTCTCTGTGTGTGAGCGAAACGAAGCGCACGTGACAATAATAACAGAGCAATTGTTCGAGAAGCTTCAAATATAAATTCAACAAAATGTAACGCGTCAAAAAATAGTATGCAAAGAGTATTAGAATAATTTGAAAATGGAAAGCATGAAGAATATGGCGCATTGAACGAAATCATACTCGAATATGAGTATAATTGGAGTTTGATTTCGTCCAATACGACATACTCCTCATACTTAACATTTTAATACTATTCTAATACTCTTTTCATACTATTTCTTTTGCGCGGGTTTTTAAAATTATTTTTATACAACACTTATTTTGTAATATTTTAATAATTTTAATAATAATTTTATTATTTATCTGTGAACTTATGTTATTTGTTGATTTTCATTTTTATTCAATTTATCGAAACTACTTATTGAAAAAAATAATGATCACCTACCCATATATTGTGACACTTGAAGAATGCATAAAAAACAAGTGAGGCCCCAATAATTTATAAGGCTTTCTAAATAACGGAAAACTGGCTAAGATTCACGAATATTCCTCTGCGTTTGAGCAAGACAAATCGCACATGATATGACACTGAAAGAGCATGTGAGTGAACGGTCGCTGTACCATTTCTCGTGTATTTAGTGTACCCACTAAAATGTACAACGAAATATCTTTGCTGTCGTCGAGAACCATACGGGATTTCGGCGAAAGCGTCTCTCTCACTCTCTCTCTCTCTCTCTCTCGAGGTGCAGCTGGACAGTGTACCGCGACATTACGATTCCGGGGCGTGCGCGTTGCACTCTCGATAGCTAGCAACTCCAACTTGCATTCTTAAACGCTCGGCAAATGTGTTTTTCATCTCCCTATGTCTCGTTCCATCGCATATTCATAACGCCTTGACATCTTAAATCTTTCATCGTCTTGAGTCCGACTCGTCGTTGCGAGGGAAAGAATGGGGAGCTTAGAGGGAGGTACTCGTGTATAAAATACGATTGTGGGAATTAAATGAGAGAAAAAGGCACGGAAGTGACAAGAGACGAAAAAATAGGATAAGACGAGACGTGGAAAGGAGCGTGGCGATGGAGAATGCAGAGACCGATAGTTCAGCGAGTAAACCGGGCGTCTAACTTGCGTCTCGTGTTTCGCGCGCTCCACTCTTTATTAGCCAGCATACATATTTAGCTTGCACTGCGCCGAGAGATATATCGAAGTTCGAGGAACGACAATGCTACAACGGACTATCTCTTTTCTGACAGATGTTACTATGCGAATGATGTATAAATAATAAGTACTTATCGTTAAGCACACTTCTTTGTCATTTAAAATATATTCTCAGAAAAAGACGATAATATATTGTTTAAAAAAATAAATAATATCCACGAATTCTACCGTACACATCAGAGCCCCCAGTGCCAAGGAAGGACCGTTATTTTCTGCACCCGCCTAGATTTTCCTCATACTCTGCTAATTTAGTGAAAATTGTTTCAAACTTACTTTTGTTTTTACTCCATATATATATATATAATCCTATATACTAGGATTTTATTGTGGCTCGCGCGCTGCGCGCGTCGCAATCGCCCCCCACCCAAGGGTGCCCCCCCGAAGGGTGTCCCCCCCCCCGAAGGGTGCCCCCCCCTTCCGCCGGGCCCTGAGCCCGAATTATTCTAAGTCCCTCGATTCTTGACACGGCGGTGGCGGCGGCGAGATCTTTTTATAATATAGAGAGATATATCTCTCTATATTATAAAAAGATCTCGCCGCCGCCACCGCCGCCGTCTTATTACGGTATATATATATATACTTACTTTTGTTATATATATATATATATATATATATATATATATATATATATATATATGACAAAAAGAGGAAATTGGATGAAAAGAATATATGGGCCAAAACGTTTCGTTTTTTCATTAACTAGTGATTTCAATAGATGTTATATTTTTATTTTGCTGCAAATTTGAAAGAATATCCGGTTATTTTTTAAAAGCCTGCACGGAGAAAACGGGTTAGTTGAGAAAACCAACCTTTAAATACTTGGAGCGTTAGATGTAGTTTGGTTGGCGTTACCAATCGGTTGGTTCTGACACTCAATATCTTGCTAATGCCATATTCTACCATGCCTGTTGATTGGCACGTATCAATTCCGTGGTTCCTACAACTACACCCTTTTCTTCGTGTGCAAAAAAATGATCAATATGGGAGTCGATATAGTATTACAAGAAAAGAGTATTACAATATAAACTTTCGATATTATTTTCCGTGATGCGTATTTCGAATCCCACGTTGCCAGTTTTTTCGCAGACTTTTCTTATTTTCTGAATATGTTGCAACAAAATATACGATCAGACAGAAATCATCATGTGGAGGCAACATTAATTTTTTTTATCTTGTCGTCAAATCGCTACCGCGACTCTTGACGTCACATACGTGAAGACAATATTGAACGAAAACAAATAGTTTTTTTTTTCACTAATAATACCTTTTGCAGGATAAATAAGAATATAACATTGGTTGCAATGGAAAGCAAAACATTTTTACCATGTACGTTTTTTATCCACTTGTGTCTTTTTGAGATACATGAATTGAAAAGAAGAAAAGTATTTTCAAATCATGTCAAGTAAAAAGTCTGTAAAGATTCGGAAAAACTAACTCACGTCAGAACTCACGTACGAACAAAATGTACACTGTAAAAAAAATCGACTTGAAATTTAATGTGTTTTTACTGGAAGTTTTTATGCATGAACTAGTATATTAAATATAATACACAAGCGTAATGTAAAATTAATGTATGGTACAGCATATTCAATAAGTTACTTTAATTTAACTGGAAAAATACATCAATTCTATACCACAACAATTGTATATTAAATTTCGATTACGAGTTTATGCATTAAAACTTCCAGTCTTTTCTAACAGTGTAGTCTATTGGTTGTGTTAATTTAATGTATATTTTGGGCTCGAAAGAACCATTTATTCTTGGCCTATTTTATAATCCAGTGATTATATACAGTTCCGTCGAGGGCAAGTAAATCTCTTCCATGCTTCGAAGAGCTGATATAAGTGTACGTGGGCGGATAAGTATTGTTCCAAGGGACGTGCGTGTTGCAAATATGTACCGTGCGCTGAGATTATAATATCTGTGTAAGAGTTATTACGGTATATTTTGTCAGTCGCGTACAGTTGACGAAGCCGATGCTGTCCGTCGACCTACCGACCGACTCTCATAGCACTGACTCACTTCACTCACTCACTCTCTCTATCTCTCTCGTCTCTCGTGTCTCTATAATTCTCTAATTGGACAGAACCAATTTCTGCGTTAAGGTCCGCATGCTTGTGGGGAGCGAACAACCCGTCAATCCGTTCCCCACTGACGGTTCTAGGTACGTCGAGATACGAAAAGAGAATGGATTCGTTCTGATTTCAAATACTTGCGATACAATTCAACTTGACAATAAAAGCTAGTCGGTAAATGTGCCGCACTTAGGATTCCAGAGGTTTAAAGTCTCCTCTACGGATTTTCGAATGACTACCACGTCTTACTCTACCTCGTGAATGGATTCACTGTCCGCTCTGCATTACTGTCCCAAGCGCACGTGGGATAAAGACTTGAACCGGGATTCATCGACACAGAGTCTGCGCTCTTAAAATCCACTATTACAAAGTTTATACATTTACTATGACAAGTAATATTAAATTTACAAAATTTTAAACTCTGCGTTCTCTATGTATGAAATAATGATTGGTATAGTATTCACTGTAAAATTAACAACAATAATAGAGTAAATTTATGTACGTGAAGATTAAATTTTCAAATATTTTTATGAAAATTATAAAACTTCTGTAGTAATACAATTATTACGTTATCAAAATTGTAATATTTCAGTTAAGTTTTTAATATTTAGTTAACCGATTTGTAAATTCATATACATAACTTTTATATATGTATAAAAATTAGAATTTCATCGCCATGGAATTTTCCAAGACGTTATTTTTCATGTGTCTTGGAAACAAAAATATTGCATGCAGATAATAAATTTTCAGTCAATCACGACTTTCAGAAATTCGAAAACATTGTTTTCATTATTGGTGGCTTTTGATTTTGCAACAAACATGTGTACAAAATTTACAAACGACATGCGAAAAAAATAAACAGTATGTAAATTTCAAGTATTTTGTAACAGTAAATTTACAAATTTCTCATATCTTTTTCAGTATTGTACTGTAAATATTTAATAGAAATTGACAAGAATTTTGCAGTACATGTTGTAAATAAAGACTTCCAATCCGTTACATTAATTTTCTAGTAATTTTTTTTATCGGTGTCACTATTCGTTCGTAGGGGCAGAAAAAAGTAATAAAAAAATTCAGGATAATGTAACGATGACTTGCAAACAATTTTTGACGACAACTTTTTGCTTATAGTACAAAAATATTTTCATTTTATTTTTTCAGGTGCATCCTGAGAAATGGGCTTAATATGTGAATTCACTTGAATAACATATGAGATTTTAAAATTAATTTACTTAATTTCGAGAAACACATTAAATTTATTTCCGACTTAACAAATTTTGCTTCCTCATAGAGGAAGCTTTGTTTTCGTGAAATTTTTTTTTTTCGAAACTTTCATGTCAGGTGTGTGTGTGTGTGTGTGTGTGTGTGTGTGTGTGTGTGTGTGTGTGTGTGTGTGTGTGTGCGTGCGTGCGTGCGTGCGTGCGTGCGTGCGTGCGTGCGTGCGTGCGTGCGTGCGTGCGTGCGTGCGTGCGTGCGTGCGTGCGTGCGTGCGTGCGTGCGTGCGTGCGTGCGTGCGTGCGTGCGTGCGTGCGTGCGTGCGTGCGTGCGTGCGTGCGTGCGCGCGCGCGTGCGTGCGTGCATGTGTGCGTGTGCGTGTGCGTGTGCGTGTGCGTGTGCGTGTGCGTGTGCGTGTGCGTGTGCGTGTGCGTGTGCGTGTGCGTGTGCGTGTGCGTGTGCGTGTGCGTGTGCGTGTGCGTGTGCGTGTGCGTGTGCGTGTGCGTGTGCGTGTGCGTGTGCGTGTGCGTGTGCGTGTGCGTGTGCGTGTGCGTGTGCGTGTGCGTGTGCGTGTGCGTGTGCGTGTGCGTGTGCGTGTGCGTGTGCGTGTGCGTGTGCGTGTGCGTGTGCGTGTGCGTGTGCGTGTGCGTGTGCGTGTGCGTGTGCGTGTGCGTGTGCGTGTGCGTGTGTGTGTGTGTGTGTCTGTGTGTATGTGTGCGTGTGTATGTGTGCGTGTGCGTATGTGCACAATTTTTTGTTAGCACCCGATAGCCGTCGCAATTTTTAAGATATCGGGCTCAAATGTGAACCACGGGTAAACTGTCGTTAAACAAGGTATCGGATTGAATTTGAAGTTAATCCATCAAGGTGTTCAAAATTTATGGCATTTTGAATATTTTGAAGAATGCCAGCTCGGGCTCTAACTCCCGCAATTTTTATGATATCCGGCTCAAACTTGGACCAGAAGTGGACTGTTATCAAATCGTATTTGAGATTAAATTTGGTGCCAATCCGTTAAGGGGTTCACAATTTATGGCATTTAAAAAAATTTTGACATTTTTTGTTCGTGCTCTAACTTTGGCAATTCTTAAGATATCGAGCTCAAATTTGGTCCACAAGTGGACTGTTATTAAATAAAGTTTGGGAGTGAACTTGACGTCAATCCCTTAAGGGGTTTAAAATTTATGGCATTTTTAATTTTTTGTTCGTGCTCTAACTTCCGCAATTTTTGAGATATCGGGCTCAAATTTGGTCCACAAGTGGAGTGTGGGTAAACTAAGCATCAGTTCGAATATAGCGAGAATCTGTCAAGGGGTTCAAAACTAATGCCATCTAAATTTTTTTTAAACAAGGCTGCAAAATAGAACTTTGCAAATTGCTTTCTCATTATTGTTGGATTTTTATAAAGCTTCCTCTATGAGGAAGCCAAAATAGATTAACATGCTTCCGCATAGAGGTAGGTTTGTAAAAATCCAACAATAATGAGGAAGCAATTTGGAAAGTTCTACGTTTTATGTAATTTAAATAAATTTTCCGATATGCATGAAAATGTTAGTAATTGCAAAATAAATCCCGTAATTGTTTCGGGTACACCGATTTTATTGGGTATATGAAGTAATCGGTTCAGCACGCTACAGACACTATGCAGAAAAACGAAGATAACTTTGTTTTGTTACATGCCAATTTTAAGTTAAATTTTAAGTTTAATAACATTAAGGTTTAGAACATTTTAGGAAAAGTAGGTCGTGGAAATGTTAAAGAAATGACTAATGGATCGGAGATTTCCGATGGAAAGTTTGCATTTCTTATCGCGACCGGAACCATTGCTCGCTGTGCATTTGGTCTGCGCCGACATACTGAAATCCGTGACTCTTCCCTCTTCCTCAGACTATTTGCACAGGACTTCGGAGCGTCCTCACCAATCACTTTCTCTTCCTGTCGTACTTAAAGCGATAATGTATGTTTACACCAAACTTAACTGAATAACTAAAAGAACCAACAGAACATTTTCAAATCAATTTGACTCTCCATAAAAACCCATTTAACAAATCCATCTTTAAAGTAAATTGCAGATTTCAAAATCACAATTTATATGAAATTATAGTAAAAATCTATCTTAGTTTGAATAGCTATAAATAAACAGTTTCTTGTAAGGAGCAATATAAATTATTTTTAACAGTTAATTAGGTCTATTTACCGTTAATCATTTAAGAAAAAATGAAGAATCATATTACTCTTACACTAAAAGAAAAGATTAATTGCAATAAACAAAAAATGAGTTGACACAACCAATCAATTATTCTATTTCCCGTACTGCACAAATGGTAGTGCCAACGATTCGAATGGTAGTCCCAACTATTCGCGTGGAGTCCCAACGATTGGATTGGTTAACCTCACTAATCTCGCGAGAACTAATCGTTAATAGTTGAGGTTACTATTCGATATGGTTCAGGCAACTTATTTCTGAGACATTGTATACAGTTATAATTTACTATCTATAATCCTTTCGTGTAATTTAAAAATTTCGGCAACATCTTCACTTAAGGGGACGGATTCCCATGCAGAAATTTCGGCAGGGATCAGGTCATCGGATCGCATTCCAGACATGGGATGTAACGCGCGGAAACTGGATTCCGATCGGGATCTCGAACTGAGATCCGATCCGATGGCTGTCTGGATTCCAGCCGTTAGATGGGCATACTAGACTGGATCCATCCGGATCCTTGTCAAAAGATGAGAATACCAAGCTGATTCCAGCTTGATCCTTGTCGAAATTTCCGCATGGGCAGCGACAAAAACGCGTCTGGGGACACATGAACCGCACACGTTGTTACAATCACGCGTGTTAAGGAAAAGTTTTTCGTACGTGTATTCTACAACATTTTACTGCATAAAGGGTGAAGTAAAATTAGTTCCGCACAAATCGTTGAGTAACGGGAAGACGATCCGGATTCTACTCAGAATCCAAGTAGAACCCCTCTTAGGGTAACCCTCACAAATCCCGATGCACGGTAATACAGCTCTTCGTTCAGAATTGGGTTCCGATCCGAAATCCTAGCAAATCCTAATCGATGGTAAACTATCATCGAGTGCGTCACCGGAAATCGATTTGGGATCTATTCGGATTACAAGTTGGATAACCCATTTATGGAAACCCGAACCAATCCCGACCAGGATCGATTTTCAAACTGGGACCCCCAGACCGATTTCTACATGGGTTCTGACCTAAATTCCACTTGTTTATCTGTTGATGTTATTTTTAAAAATATATTATTTTGAAGCCTGGATGAAAGTTTTTGCCCTATGGCAAAGACATCTAAGTATTGTAAGTGATCTATAGGAAATGTATGATTACTAAAATTTCTTCACACTTTCCTCAGAAAACCGGTACGCCAAAAATATCTAAAAATTGGTCAATTGTACATAAGACAAATTCTTCCGCCATGTATTAACTATAAGTAATTAGTACAGATAACTTTTTTTAACTGGCTGAGGTTGTGTTTTACTATAAATGTATAGTTACCAGTATCTTTTTTTCTCTCCGGGTGAGCATTTTTTAGAAATTTCTTACTTCCCGGTTATCTTAGAAAAGTGTGAAGAAGTTTAAAAAACTATAAATTCCCTATAGTTCATTTGCAATAGTTAGATACTATTGCCAAACGGAAAAAATAAATGCCAGGCTTCGAAAGAATATATTTCTTTAAATGACATCAGCAGATAAATAAATGAGACATCTGTAAATAAGTATCAGCAATTTGGACTTTAATCCCTCCCCTTAAACTCGAAACGGATTACTAACCGTGACTCGAGGCGCGATTCGTTCTGTGGACTTCTGCAGCGTGTAAAACGCGGTGGTCATTAGCCCTATGCATATTACAGTAGTATATGAAGTTTAGAGCATTGCACTGGGATAGATCGAGGCTGGGATCTCGATGTGGAGGCGGGCGAAGAGGAAGAGGAGAAGGAGAAGTGAGAGGAGGAAGCTCGAGGGGTCTTCGTTCCGTCTCACGATGAATCACGTGCTTGCTTACTCTTGGGGAGAGCTGCAGCAGCAGCAGCTACAGCAGTCGCCCTATGATATAGCCAGCGTTGACGGCTGAGGGTAGAGCGCACAGTAGTATGTAAAACAACGGCGCGGAGAGCAAAGCATCGCAGCAGCACAGCTCCTTTGCTTTAGGTGCGCGCGCAACGTCGACGGCCTTGTGTGTTTCAAGCTTTGCCGCGGGATGCTCATTCCGCGCATCGTTGCTCGCGTGGGCGGTTATTACAAGAGGATATGCGCCACGAGTTTTACCGAATTTACAAAAAAATTTACAAAAAATATCTCTATTAATTAAATGAAATAAATCCGAGTGAGAAATATAGTTTTTTATGTCGCGTCTTGCCCGTCGGTTTTGAATTCAAACTATACGTGTGTTCTATACTTCACAATTCATTGCTTAAATTTGTAAACACGTCCTTGCAACTTGTTAAAATGGGATAAACGTAATTTTTTTCCTTCGAATATTCAAACGTTACGGTTGAATTATTGTTCGGTAAAAAAAACGGAAAACTACATGAAAATATCCGTCACGGGTTTACAACATTTTTAAAATGTTGCATTTATTTAAATCAGACAAATCCGAGTGAATCTCATATTTTCTATTCATTAAAATTCGAATTGTGAACGGCATTGCTTTAATTTGTAACTACGTGAAAATGCAGCTTATCAGAATTTAATAAACACGTTATTTCTTCAAATATTACAATTGAGTGTTTAAACTGTTTTGTGGATTAGAAAAAAATTTGAACCAATGGCCATATCGACGATGTGAGAAAATATATGTACACCGGTGTTCATTTAGTTGTCTTGGGGCTTTAATTGCCTCGTTTCGTTTCAATTGAAGCGATGTAACAAGCCAGTTAGAGAAACTTGAAGTGAAACAGAAAGAGAGAGAGAGATAGAGAAAGAGAAAGAATTTCGTGTTGGTATATCCAGAGTCTCCCGAGTACCGCTCATCATTGAAGTTCGTAGAAACTCCAGAGCGCGAACCGGCCGTATTCGCGAGTCAGTAGAAGAGAGTTTGCTGGCTTGTGAATTCCCGAGTCAAGATCATCATCGTCGGTTGCGCCTCGCGTCGCGTTTCGTGCAGTCGTCGTTGTCGTCTGACAGGATGAGGATGAGAGAGGAGAATCGTTACGCCGAGAGGAGCATCGCTTATTTCGGTAAATACACCGAGTATACATAACTAACAGTAAAAATAGTAACGCGACGAGACAATAATTCGTGACTTCTAACTGCCGGACCTTGTGTACTTCTCTCTAATTTTCTTTGAACGTATGCATTGAGTGTATACGATCAGAGAAATCGTGGCAAAAACCTGTCGACTCGCTTATGAGAACAAATTATACTCGAATTCATATAATTTTGAAACGTTATATAAAACGGTGAAAATTTTTATTTCCTTTATCTCCACCGGATGTATCTCATATATGGGTCATTCCATACCAAGTGGGCCATTCATTTGCCATCATGCTAATTTTTCTATAGTTTGTAAGCATAATAATGGAAATTCTGTGAAACTGTAAGAAAAATCGAAATGAAAGAAATATTGTTACTTTATTTTGTTAAAAAATGGCAGACATTTTTTTTTGAGCGGCTATGTAAAGTTCTTTATTAAAAAGTACCTTCAAAAACTTACATTTTATATAGGAACAAATTTTTTGTACTATCGGTAATGTTGAACATACAGCAAATTGAAAAAAACGAAATTAAAAAAATCGTTATTAAATTTTGGGCAATCCATATGTGCTAAAATTCTGAAATAATTCATGGATGTTCGTGATACGCTAAACAACTTTTGAAAAAATTATGAAGACTTTTTGCGATCATGCGAAATTTGGGTGGCCCACTTGGTATTGAATAATCCATATGTACAGTAAATATATTTCGTGGAAAAATCGATAAGGTCGTGACCTCACATGTATAGTATATATAACTGTAAAAGATATTTTTTAAAGGGAGAAATAACGGATTCTTTTGGCAACTTAATTTTCTAAAAAACTGTAATTAAAAAAGTATGTTTTAATTTTTTGATGTATGTTTTAATTTTTTTTACTAACGGCTGTTAGTAATTTTTCAAATAATTAACATTCGATTTAAAAAGACACTTGCGGTAGGTGATTCCAGTATTTTTCTTATATTTTCCGTGTATACCACAATTTTAGGTAAAGCCTGATTTATGAAAAGTGCTATTTTCGGTAATTGTTTTTGATGCTATGCAGAATTTTTTGAAATTGATACTCTTAGCAGCAAGGACTGCTCTGTCTATTTGAATTGCATATTAATTCCGGAAAATAATTAAAAAGGTTGTCAATGTGTGATAGCCAAAAATACTTTTAAAAGGCTGTGAATTTTAGTAAATTAAGTTGACGTCGATATCAGATATTTTTCATATTTCAAAGATATATTTTCAGTAATTTTATCATAAATTGTTGTTGTAAATTACTTAATTAAATTCGAATAAATATTTTTCTTATAGGCCGCAGAACACCGCTTATTTCTGTGTTAAAAATGTTACATATGATGCAACGTTCCCGAGATATGACCATTTGCGTTACAAATTCAAAAAATGTTAATACAAAGTTAAGTTTGTTATTTGTATATTTGTTGGTATTACATAACCTGAATTTTGTAAATTATATGATTAAACTTTTGTTAAGTGGGTGGATCTTTTACATGGAAGGCCCCATATAGGGTGAATGCACCAGTAATTGAACAAGCACCAGTGAATAAACAACAGCTTTTTGAGAGTTCAAGAAAAATTCTGACGACTTGGCTGAACGTTAGATTTTTAATTTGTCTATTTTTTTAGCAATGTACTGCAATTATTTTGTCGCCAAAGGCTATTTTCGATTAGAAGTGTTGGTTAAATTGGTCCGTTTATTTACTGGGTTCTAGTATTTATTTTTATATACTTTGCGATGGTAATACGATATTTTTTTTAGCTTCATCACATTTTTTGACATTGTGATTATCCGTTGAAAATTTCGCAGACAAACTGAAAAAACTGCATTTTATAGAAGCCCATGATAAACAAATTGTTCTTCTTAACTGTTCATTTACTGGTGATTCTACCCTATATGGGGCATTAACATGGGGAGTAGTATTTTAAAAAAAATTTCAGAGAAAATAAAAAATGTCCAAGTTTCTGAAAAAACGATTTTATTATTTATTAATTAAAAATCAATCCCTTGGAGGACTTAAAGAATTTTTTAAATAAGTTTACATAAAAGTATACTTGAAAATAAAAAAACTTTTATATACGTTTTTTACGATACGACGTATATCCAAAAAGATACGTGCATTCGAGAATTTTTTAACGCAATTTTTAGAGCAATTTTGAGAAATTCACAACTGCGGGAAATATGCGATGAAACATTTGAAAAAAATCGAGCCATCGATTCCATCCTTTAGGGTGAATGACTAAAAAAATAATCAACTATATCAACGATGGTCGTGATAAAAGATGGTCCGATCGGTGTATAATACCCCATATAGCTACAGTAAACACATATACGTGGGTAAGAGTTGAAAATATGCATGCTGAATGAGTGACAACACTTGCACGTCTATCAGTCCGTGGAATTTCAAGGATATAATTATCGCGCGGCAAGCACTTCTTCTTATACTAGCAGTTGCCTTACTGTACGCAGCAGTGCAGAGCGAGGGCGTTCTGTGTTCGGTAGGTACAGGAGTCACGGGAAATGCAACATAATGTCGAGGAACCGGTAAACGTGTGAGTGGAAGTTCGTCTAGATCGAAGCGTGTGCAGGAACTTAAGCCGTGCGTCTATACTAGGTACACATATAGCACATGTATGTAATATATACGTCGGGCAAAGGTACACATATTATTATGGCGTATAGGTTTGTAGGTGTATACCTTTAATGCTCGTTGATTCGCTCGCGTCACTCGCGACGACTCGTCAACGATTCTCATCGCGTTTTCCACTGTACATATGCATGTATACTATCGTCAGTCGATGTTTATGGACATCGGGCCTAAATCGTTTGACCAACGGAGTAGAAACAATGGAGAACGGTCTCCACTTCCCGCGTCATTCAACAGGTATTGGCGCACGGTGTGCGTGATGCGTAATGTGGAGAGGAAGAAGCGATGAAGGAGTTGGAAGTGAGCGAACGCATTGGGCCAGTCGAGTTTTCAACGTCGCGCGTGAAATACTCTCTCCATATCGTCGAGAGTATTGTAATTGGCTCTTATTTACCTTTGAAATTGCAATTTTTCGTGAAACGAACTTTGCCGAGTTGGTGATTAGAATACTTTTGAATTAAGTGAAAGTGCGAAATGCTCGCCGAGTGCGGGACCCCACGATCTAGGCGACGCAATCGGCCCAACTTCCTGGATCTGTCGGGCGTCAGATCTCGCGAAGCTTCACGTAAGTTTTCGCTTTGGCAGATTAAAATATATATATATATATATATATAATATATATTTCCGAGCTTGAAAGACTTTTTGGAGGCAAAACATTTTTGCTCCCTTTAAACTTCAATTAAGGTAACGGTACCAGTCCTCGGACACGGCCCAACCTTCGGACACTTCTCTATTTATTTCCATTTATTACGAATTTATTTATTAGAAAGTCGAAATTGAAACTGGAAATTGTATGCACAATCTTCGATTGATGTACAGAAAAAAGAATTTCGAAGTTTGGGCATAACATTTTATTTTGAAGCAGATGATTGCCAAACCAATTTTTGAGATGTTGAGTTAGCCAGTTTTCTACATAGCTTATTTCAAGTAAAAAACAAGTGTTTTTTATGTATATATATTTACTAATATAATTAATGGTTGTCGAAAGTTTCAGAACATTAGGGGTCCGGAAATAGGCATATGTTCAAAAACATATCTAAAACCTAGTCCATTATTTAGATATTTGCGTATGTAATTTTTAGAAACTAAAGGCTATATGAGAGTGCCATTGTTTTCGGTCGTATAATAAATAAATAAATAAATGTTTCTTCGATCGTCTAAGAAATGCTTGAATCTGGGGATGTCGTTAACCGTCCGAGCATTGGTACCATTGTCTTAGTACAAAATGATGTTTGGTAGAGACACAGAAAACGCTAACACCCTTGAGCATAATATTTTTAATACGTTACCATATTTATAGAAGCGAATTAGTAGAAAATTTTGATTATAGGGATGCAAACTCTTACCGTTTAAGTAAATTTAATAAAGTCGTTTAATTAATAACATAGACATCCGGCCCAGGGACTGTTTTCCCCTTACTGAAATATCTAATAATATGTTTAAAAAATCTAAAGCCCATCGAGAATTTTACACTTTTCTCTCAACACAACTATCCGTTGTGTCAACTAATAAATTCCCACTCTGAACTTTGTTAGTGCATTGCGATAAAAGTCCGGTATTGGTAATTAAAAGAACCTCAATATATATTTTACAAGTTAAGATAATACATTTTTTTAATAATACCCGTACCCGGAAAATCTATGAAAATAGTTAAATGCACTAAAAATGAATAGTTGTTACTGAATAACACGATAACCGCAGTTTCCTTGAGTGTGCTATATGTACAAATTACACAAAAGTCTCAAGTAATTTATCACGGAGAGTTTATTACTCTGTTAATAAAACCGAAAGGGTGGAAATGACACAATTCCTCGTATGTCGAATGCTATCGAATGGTTAGATCACAATTTCTTCTATGCCCTGGGACATTTCTGTAGACTGTAGTGGCGTTTCGTAAGCGCCAAGTCGTTATCGTAACCAATGATGTTGGTAACATTAACGGGGTCGTTATTCCTCTCCCTCTCGTATATATTCTCTTTTCCTCGAGACGTTTTCCACATACCGAGAGCCGCGGTTCTCGTATAGTGCGAGAAATTCTCCACAACGGAGGCTTTTGTTGCCGCCTTAACGGTTCACCCGTTATCGGTATCTTTGCCCCTTCGCTCCTTTGACCATTCGTCAAACGCGAGTCAGCTGAGGCGAGGAAGCAGAGCCTCGTAGTCGGAGTTACTGCACGAAAAACTAATCTTGGTGACCGGGGCTAGTTAGAACACATTTCGTTTGCCATTTTTGCTTCCTCATAGAGAAAGCTTTGTTTTCATGAAATTTATGTTTTCGATATTTTTATGTCACGATACTTAGAATTGTCCAAAACTTCGAGAAAAGTAGTTTAGGAAAACTGTCCGTAGTGTGTATGTATGTATGTATGTTTGTTTGTTTGTTTGTGTGCGTGTGTGTGTGTGTATGTGTAT
Organism: Ephialtes manifestator; assembly: GCA_963970395.1. Taxonomy (NCBI): domain Eukaryota; kingdom Metazoa; phylum Arthropoda; class Insecta; order Hymenoptera; family Ichneumonidae; genus Ephialtes; species Ephialtes manifestator. Next base: position 24,587,516 of record OZ019968.1, read on the forward strand.
GTGTATGTGTATGTGTATGTGTATGTGTATGTGTATGTGTATGTGTATGTGTATGTGTATGTGTATGTGTATGTGTGTGTGTGTGCGTGCGTGCGTGCGTGCGTGCGTGCGTGCGTGCGTGCGTGCGTGCGTGCGTGCGTGCGTGCGTGCGTGCGTGCGTGCGTGCGTGCGTGCGTGCGTGCGTGCGTGCGTGCGTGCGTGCGTGCGTGCGTGCGTGCGTGCGTGCGTGCGTGCGTGCGTGCGTGCGTGTGTGTGTGTGTGTGTGTGTGTGTGTGTGGGTGTGGGTGCGTGTGCGCGTGCGCGTGCGCGATACAGATAAAATTGCAATAAATGAAAAACAACAATACAACAATGTGCAACGAAATATGCACGCTACGCGTGCATATCTATACTAAGGATATAAATACGAAATTCCAGATGTACTTGAGCTAGTGTCTTCGGACTATGAATATCGCTCGGAACCCACTGAAACGTTAGTCGCAACTCTCACTATTCAATTTCGATATGAAATATTCTATAAAAACATTCGTATCTCGGCATCAATCGGCAGCTAAAAAGGCTCTTCAATTTGCCTGTACATGTTGTTATATTTGACGAAAACTTTATTTACTACAGATATAAATGTACCGTCGGTCTCAAAAAGTGCGGCAGTGTCAGCAACTGGGCCGCTTACCTTATCAGAAAAAAACATCGAAAGTGAAAATCGATCTGTCTAGCCCCAGTCTCCCCTACATCGAGAAGTCAGAGAGTTTCCTGTAAACACACTAAAAATACCACGACAGTTTCGATCCCTACACGCACACTCAAAATCCCTCAGGAGTAAACTATCCCCGCGGGGATATAAGTCGAGGGAACGAATAAATAAACTAACAGAAGGATAGTATAGCCGGACTTACTCTTTTGACACGCAACAAATAAGGTAGCATGATATGCATGAGCTCACAGAGTCTTTCGGTGTATTCAGCTTCCTCTTTATTCTCTGGTCTTTTTTTATAGCACGAAGCCTCCGCGAATGTTTTTATCTCACATGGCTACGAGTCCCACCTCGAAAATCTCGTGTTAGATGATGTTTCGATGTCGCATCGTTTGGACGTTTTCTCTATTCTATTTTCTTGGAATTCTTTTTAAATAGCTACACTGGCATGCATATTATGATTTTATGAGAGTGCACGCTGTAAGTCATAGCCACAAAATTGCCAGACACACCCGCACGCGAAGACTGTAAATATATAATATGTAAAATCTAGATCTTTATTAAATAAGAAAAAATAATCATATAATACAATAAAAATATCAAAATAAAAACAAGAAATTACGTATATCAACTGATTTAGAGGTAACGGATTGCGATTTAAATGTTCACAATAATTTATTTACATTGAAGTATTCGGAGCAAAACGATATTTTGCTCTCCAACCAGAACCGATAATTCAATAGAATTAAGCATTTTTTGGTTCTTTGAGTTAGACTTTTCTTGTGGCGATAAAATATTTTTATAGGCAAAGACATTATATGTGATGTTTACGAAGAAACTTTACATTATAGACACGGCGACGATTCGTGGCCATCGTCGACCCAGTTCTGTCGTTGTGTATATATTATATACTTATACAATGCATGCGTGTTTTATTGTTGCCGTAGTATAGTATAGTAAACCCGACCCTTTTTCTCTCCCCATCACTTGTCTCAATTATCCTACAGCTAGGCGACCCTTCGCTCGTCGGTCACCCACAGGGTGTGGCACGTCCGTCACGTCACCTCTCGTTAGTTTGACTCCGAGCTCCGGCTCTTAGTTCGCTGACGACGGGGACCAAGAAAGACTATGATTGTATATATGCTGCACGCATGTAGGCTCGACGTCCTCGCGATGCTAATATTTATTTCGGGGATTAGGAGAGGATATATTACTCCCACACTGAGAAAAAATCCAATCAAATGTGCGGTTGCGGGTGGCGAAAGAAATATTTTGTTCCGTGAACAAAATAATAGTTATTGCGAATTAAGGAAAGTTGATTCAACTATGTTGTGGTTCGTTCAACCAAATATACATGTCCAATTAACCAAATGTTTATTTCGCCACCCGCAACCGCACATTCGGTTGGTCTTACCAATTTTTTTCTCGGTGCACTGAAAAACAACATTAGTAGAATCATTATTGCGTGCTGCATCTATATTTAACTGAATTTCTTTCTTTTTTATGTGATCCAATAATAATATGCGTGATTTTTCTGGCGATGAAGCGCCCGGGGCCGCTAACTCTAGCTTTATTATAATGTTTATTTCTTAATGTCAATTTGATATATCACTCAGAGAAAGCATTATAAGAATTGTTATCGGGCATAGAAAAAAATGTTTGGTTATAATAACTACGTTTCCAATTTCCTGTACAAAAGGTCTCACAAATTTGTTACCCCAACTATATCAAAGAGTAACCTCAACTATTCACGATTAGTTCTCCCGCAATTAGTACGTTTAACCAATCCAATCGTTGGGACTACTATTCGAATCATTGCGACTGCCATTCGGATTGTTGAGACGACCATTTGAATTGTTGACACTACCGTTTGAGTTGTAAGAGAAATAGAATAATCGATAGGTTGTGCCAACTCATTTTTTGGTTATGGCAACTAATCTTTTCTTTAAGTGTGAGCTACAACTACACTAAACTATAATTCATTTTTTTTAATATTGAGATCAAAAATCTTTTTGTATTGTACTGTTTGTTTATTTTTAAGAGGTAACACCACTCTAGCCGCAAAAAAGGCCTAACTTTGACGATTCATTTCGGGAGTATGAAAAGAGGAATAGGATTTGTTTCAGAGGGTTTTTATTTAACGTACATTAAAGTGCGACATTTTTGTATTACCATTTTGATACAAAATGGCGGCGACAAAGCTCATCTTGAAAATCTTTTTTTTTAAACGAACGAGCAAACGGGCGAACGGATTTTCCGTAAAGTATAAGATCTGGAACAAAAAAAAATGTATAATCTATATACTATTGGTTATGGAACTACGTTGGGGTTTTTTTTTTTCAATCAAATTTGTAGAAATGACGCGTTTTTTTTTTAATTATTCGATTTTTCACCAAAAAATACGGAGTAAATTGTGTATAAAAAAAAAAGTTTGCATTAAATTAAAAAACGGCTATGATAGAGAATGAACTTGAAGCTACTATCAAAATTTCAAATCGATCCATGCAACGGTATTCAAGTACAACGTCCTCCCAGTTTCAAAAAAGTGGTTTCGAGAAAACGCTTTTAAAGTTTTACGAGTACTTACCAGATTCGGTGAATGTCACAGCAGATTTGCATTTTTTGCAGCAGCTTGCGATATAGTGGAGCACACTGCTAAAAAGTTCAAAATTCGGTAACCAAAGCCTTCTTCTACATCAAAGTCGTCAGGGTCGATTGCTGATAATTTTTTAGCCGATGTGCCAACCTTCTCGACGCTTGGCTTCTCCATTTCGTAACGGTTCAACGGCCGCTACTCAATAATTGAACTTTAAAAAAAAATGTTAACTATAGGACCAACTGTATATAGTTTTCATGATCCTAAAGTTTTCGTTACACGAAAAAAAAGGTTTGGTTAGAACAACCAAGTGCCTTGGTTATATATGCCCCAGACGATTAATTGGTTAGACCAATCAAGAAATTGGTAGCCTAACAAATTACTTGGTTGGTCTAACCAATTAATCGTCTGGCGCATATATGTATAACCAAGGCACTTGGTTGTTCCAACCAAGCCTTTTTTTGCTTTTAAGCAACAAAAAATCGATTTTTCCAAAATCCTAGAGTGGTGTTACCCCTTAACTCTTTCGAATGTACGTATTTTATCTTATCTATAATATAATAATATTTTATGATTTATTAACTAAATTCCCGTTTTTTTTTTTCTATCTTCAGGATCCCGTGGACGGGCCGGTGCAGCTCCAACGAAGCTCGACTCTGTGAATTCGAATGTCACCGATGATCGTGACGACGTTGTTTTCGTCTCGAGCAAAGAGAGCGAAGCCTCGGCACTATGGGTGAATTATCTTACGGCCTGTTTCGAGCAGATCAGCAGGCAGCAGGGCAGACCTCCTTTCCGAGTGAGACATGTTACTGTGGAAGATACTGCATCGGCTACCACAGCGTTACAGGAAGCAATCGGCAAAGCACGACTACAAATTGTTGTCGTTTGTCCGGGTTTGCTCGAACGGGTGTCAACGCGACCAGAACAAGCTGCAAGCCTCGCAAGGCAATTATCCCCGGAACGCGTCTTGGCGATGATGCTTGGTGTTCACGACGGTCACTTGACCGAAAATCACAGAACTGCCCTGATAAATTATGCTCTCTGGAGAAAATTCTTCGTTAAGGATCAGGATGAGACTTTCGTCGGGGAATTTCTCGGCGCTGCGGTTGCAATTTTAGGAACAACACCATCGTCTGCCCTCAGAAGCGACAAAACCACGTTTTCTGTTCATCCCAAGAAGGTCAAAATGGTTAGTAATAATTTAATATATTTTTCATGACCCGATAGCAAAAACTTGCAATTATCTAAATAACAATGCATTAAGCCATACAATTCTAAATTTAAGGGGACTCCACCGTTTTTAATCAAAATGCAAATTATATTTTCTTTCGATCTTTTAAAAATATCTTATCTAAAATCCTTCATGTTTGATTTAATCGTAACAGTATTTTACTATCTGAAAAATCTCCAGATACCGAAATAAATAATGTTTGGGCGTCATGAATATAAATAAAATAAAGAAAATAAATTTAAAAAAGAATATGAATAAAAAATGTTAATGTGTTAAGAATTAAACTCCTACATGTCGGTGAAGTTTGAAACGTTTCAAAGTTGAAACGGTATTCGACTGTTTCTGCTAGCGCCAGCGATGCCAAAACGGTTACGGACATGGTTTTTAATTTATTACTTAATGACGGAGGAACTTGTCCATATTAAGATAAGCGTTTTCGGTTGGAAAAAACTTTTCCGGTCATTTTAAGACCACTACCAAATCCATAGACCTTGCGGAAGACCTTCATATCGGGGAAAAAACACTCTCTGAAGTGTTTGTCAGATTTAACAATTTTTTTCACTATGAAGGAAAGATTTGTCCATTTTTCATAGTGAAAAAAATATGGACAAATCTTTCCTACATATTGAAAAAACTTGTTAAATCTGACAAACCCATCAGAGGGTGCGATTTTTTCCCAAAAATTAAGGTCTTCCGCAGGGTCTATCGATTTGGTAGTGCTCTTAAAATGACGGGAAGAGTTTTTTCTATCCGAAAACGTTTATCTTAATATGGACAAGTTCCTCCTTCATTAAGTAATAAATTAAAAACCATGTCTGTAAACATTTTGGCATCGCTGGCGCTGGCAGAAACAGTCGAATACCGTTTCCACATTGAAACGTTTCAAACTTCACCGACATACTCCTACAATATGTGACGCTCGACTGTGCGAATTTATTTGCATGATCACAGAACTTATGAACTATCATTCTGAGGGAATTCTTTACACAACTTTCATTTGACAAATTTAAAAAAAAAACTCTTTTCGTGGTATTGGTATTGGTGGAGGTCTGATTAAGACAAGATGGATGGCTTTTTTATCGGTAAAGCCTCTGAGCCAATTTATTCAAGCTAAAACAGAAAATATAATTAACTTAAGCTCAAAATTAGTTTGAAAGTTGATAAAATATATGTTTTACAGTATTAGCAGTGATCGATATAGCTTGGACTCTATTGAATCACTTAGTGGAAATTTATTAAATATGTCCTATCTAATAAATTTCTCATTCCTAAGTGCAACGTCTTCTACGTTACCGCAAAATTCGATACTAATTGCTATTGACTACGGAAAACAGGCGAGACGAGGGCGTGAAGTGAAATTTACTCGAGAAAATGAAATTAATGGAGCAACACTTTGTACAGGGACAAAATCGAGTCATGGCAATTCTCAACGACCCGCTGAGACCAGAGGATAGCATCACGGTTATCGTCGATCGATGCGGCGAAGCTATAGAAATAACTCACGTGAAGAGGAGAAACCCGTACGTTCTCCAATTTTTCATACCAGACAAATGCCTCGAGGTATCTATGCTTGTCGGTGTACGAGTTATGATAAACGGATGTCCACAAGGTGTAAGGCAGGTGAAATGCGAAAGTAGACTGAGGGAGCTCGATCAGATTCTCAGGGCGCACGACAATCCGCTGGAGTTTATGTGTCAGGTAAAGAGATATTTGAAAATTATCATTGTTCAAGCATTTGTCATTGCTTCCACATTTTTCACATTTCTCAGTGGAAATATGTTGACCGAATTTTCTTCGAAACAAGTGAGAAAAATGAGGTAAAAATGTGCTATGTCCAACTTTGCCATCTTTAAAAAAATATATTAAGTGAAGAATATAAAGTTCTATTAAATGCGAACGCCTCCATTGTTTATAATTGAATTCGGTACCGAATATCCTTGCACATTATTGTGTGCGTATCTAAAGGTACAGCACAGTTTGTTGGATTTATTGAAAATTGAAGCGGTTTAAGCTTATAAAATTCAAACGGCGATAAAATGTAAGCCCTTATATAGATCTAAACTAAATTTCATATCCAGCCCTATTGAATATTAGTTCGGCATTGTGGTAAAATTCATCTCTACTGTTCAAAGTTTTCGTAAATTACAGTCACAATGACAATTTAAAAAAAAAATGATGAGAATTACATTCATTATTACATCATTTATAAAAAATATTTAGCTCATTAGTTATAAAACTGCGACGGCTAAAGAGCGTACAGACTTTTTTCGAAAAATTCTAAGCCTCAGGAACCTAACCAATTAGTCTAATAATTGCATAAACTCGTTATTGAGATATACAGATTCGTATTTTAGAAGTCTGCTACACATACCCGAACACTTTTATCTAAACCACTTTTCTCGCTGTTTTAAACCATTTCATATGTGCGGACATAAAAATTTCGAGATTTTTTTTTTTTCTAGAAAAATAAGCTTATTCTATGAGGAAGCAAAAATGTTCCCGTTTTTTAAAAAACGTTAATAATTTTATTTGTCTATTGCAGACCTTTGGTTTTAATTCGGGGGATCGCGATCAACTAGATAACTGGATGGTCACCGCATTCCAAAAAAATGTGCCACCCCGATTCGATCTCTTATCGAATCCAAGTGGTGTCGCACCATTGCAACGAAATCAAACAAGTACGTTGATATGTTATATTAAGTTATATTATTTCGAAACTATTGTAAAAAGTAAATGTTTCTTATTGTGCTAACCTTCCAGGACGACTAGTCGGTAAGAAATTGTATGGAGAGATTTTTATATCTTGCTCAAAATAATTTGAAAAATTAATAATTATGATAGCATTTTCATAATGACTTTTTTAACAGTGCACTCAAATAATGCTGGCAAAGGAGAAAATATTCTTTGCTTGAGTGTGATCGATTTATAGAGTTTCTTTATTAATTAATTTTTTGTATCATAGGTCCTGAAGAAAATCCGACGCTACTCCACTTCGCAGCGCGTTTTGGCCTGGAGAAGCTCGCCTGGCAATTGCTCGAGTGTCCCGGTGGCGACATAGCTTGCGATCTCAAAAACGTTGCTGAAATGACTCCAGCTGATCTCGCTGAACAGGCAGGCCATGCTAGGCTGGCTCATCAGCTTCGCGGCTATATGGTACACTTGAATTAATTCTTCATTCTTTGATATACATTTAAGCCAAAATGTCGATCAAACTAACTTTAAGTTGATTTTAATTTGCATGTTGATGATCGATCCACTTTTCGACAATCGAATCGTAGCAAATGAACGAATTCACAAACATGTACAGCTACCTAAAAGTGATCAGCGAGTCAACCTCAAACCCCGGTGAGTGAAAAAAAACATTTGCCACAAATAAACTGTAACCATGTGACGATTAGTACAATTGCACTGAAAAAAAAAGACCATGGTATTTCTAACAATAATACCATAGTAAAACATTTATAATATGTGGAACCATATTTTATAGTTGAATCAGCTTTTATATGGTTTACCGAACTATTGTCGTGAAGTTAAGGAAACTATGCAGTTTGAATAGTGAATCTAAATATGCGCCACACTTAAGAATACTATAACTTATCGTTCAAACTGTAACAATAAAATTATGATATATTTAACACATTTATGAAATCAACACTGAGAGAAAAATATGGTCGGAGTAATCATACTTTTACTATAACATATGTTTCCCTGAGATGACGGTAATGATTTATTGTTACCGCAACAATAAATAATGTAACCAACGACTAAATTATGATACGAATAACTATTTGTATAGTAGAACTCACTATATTTTACGTGTTTGTCCCATGCATTTTTCTCAGAGTATGGTTATCGTAACCAATAAAAATATAGTTACTATGTACGATATTTCGTAGCTATGTTAATTATTTCTTGATGTTAGTTGCAACTATTCGTTCTTTTACTATTTATAAAGTATTTTGAACGGTTGTAGAACAATGAAGGCATATAAAATTCATTGTCATTTTCTAATTATGTTTATTTATTCCTATCATCCAGTATAGTAAATGATGAGATCGGTTAGTAGTTCAACATATTTACTATTTGTTGCTAGATTCATAATACTTTTGTGTATTATAACAAAGGTATGGTGTAGAGCGAACGCTTGGATGTGGATTTCTTCTTCTTCTTTCCTCCTGACTATCGCCATCTTTGGGCGGCATGTGCCACTGGATGTGGTTTTATATACCATGTGAAATGACTTGTTGTGAATAGTATGTTTTATATTTATCATGGTCTACCATCACATTCGATTTCGTTGATAAAACGAAGTGTGTATGACAAAAAGTGTTTTGTTTATAATTACATGTAATTTTTATATTTTTACCATATTCACTGATAGTAGTGAATATAGAAGAACGGGATATCGGCTTAGAGCGACTTTTTTTTCCCCAATACTCACTGTTGCCGCTGGTCAGTTGCGAGTCGGACGTCGGAGTTAGACAAAAATAAGAAGTGACGAAGATTGAATATTCCACCTCTTATATAGAGGCCAGATGACAATTCGCTCGCGAGAAAGTTCTATCCCGTTGGCCATCTATCGGAACCGACGGAACTAGGCAGTGTGTGAGATTTGCATCATGGACGCTTGCGGACAAAAAATTGATCATGGATGATAGAGTAAAGGAGTCCGTACGTAGTGCTGAGCGGATGGTCGATGAAATGGGCCAAAATTATTTCAGCTTTCGCCGATAGAGGCGCAGGGTACGATTAGATCCCAGAGAGCAGGAATTTTGAACAGAGCATTCTTCTACGTTCGTAGTTACGCGATCATACTCGAATACATCAAGTTTACACGTAATTACGGATTGACTAATTATTGGATTCTGTCCTACTATCACCGGGAGGCGCTTTAAGGATCGTTTAATTGTGCGTTTCGTCGAAAACCGTCGTATCATAGGGGGCGAGAGGTATAGCATCTGTACGCGAAAAGTATAAACAAGTTATTTTAGTTTGTTCAGATTGCAAGGCGATTATTGCCAGTTTTTAAGTCGCTAGGTGATGCTAATTGTCCAAATTCCATAACAGAAATTATATCAGATAAACGATATCGAGTAACTGAACATCTAACATAAAGCGACGCGGCGGCGAAACGCGTAGATACAAGCTTCGTATACGGAAGGTTCGCGGATCGATTCTTTCCTCATGCATTTTTTTTTTATGAAGAATGTATAATTATTGTAACTAATTAAGTAAATTTTGGGTCGATTAAAACATGAACTGAAAACTGAAAAATAAAAGGTGGACATTCCGACACTTTAAAACGGTATTTCCTCTAATTAAAAAAAAAAAAAATGCTTACATAAAGATTTGATCCGTCAACCTTACGGTCACGAACGCCCTTATTCAACGCGTTTCGCTATCGAGTCACTTTGGTATCGTTAATCAGTAATTCAATATCGTTTATCTGTACCAAAATGTTGTTTAACAATTGTAAGTATATAAATTACTTGCCGCTAGCTATGAAACGAAAGAAAAATAAAAGGATATTTCCATACTTTAAAACGGTATTTGCTCTAATTAAAAAAAAAAAAAAAAAATTCTTGCATAAAGATTTGATCCGTGAACTTCACGGACACGAACGCCCTTACTCAACGCGCTTCGCTATCGAGTTACTTTGGAATCTCTAATCAGAAATTGAATATCGTTTATCGACCAAGCGCTAACTTCACCGTCCAACTCAACGATCGGAGCGACGCTTGGAGTGAGAACTAGAACTAAAACGTAGGCCCGTTTTGTAGACCAAAATTCTAGACCTCGCGCCATAAGCGTTCGGTCTCCTTTACTCTAGTCTCCATGAAATTGATGTTGAATATAACAATAAAATATTGCAGCGAATACTATGAATTATTACAAGCGTTCATGATGCAAGTCTCATGCGCTGCCTAGTTCCCTCGCTTCCGATAGATGGCCAGCGGGATAGGACTTTCTCGCAAGCGAATTGTCATCTGGCCCCTATATAAGAGGTAGAATATTCAATCTTTGTCACTTCTGATTTTTATCTAACTCCGACGTCCGACTCGCAACTGAGCAGCGGCGACAGTGAGTATTGGGAAAAAAGTCACTCTAAGCCGACATCCCGCTCTTCTATATTCACTATCAGTGAATATAGTTATTTATATAGACTATATATAGAATATAGTTACTTATTCACTATCAGTGAATATAGTAAAGATGTAAATATTAGATATTACTTGTAATTATAAACAAAAGACTTATTGACATACACACTTCGTTTTATCAACGAAATCGATAGTGAGTGTGGACCATAATAAATGTAAAACATACTATTCACAAGAACTCATTTCACATGGTATATAAATCCACATGGAAGCGTTCGCTCTACACCATGTCTGTGTTATAGTACACAAAAGTATTGTGAATCTAGCAACAATAGTAAGTCTGTTGAACTATGGACATCATCATCATTGACTATACAGGATGATAGGAATAAATAAACATGACTGGAAAATAACTATATATTTTATACGCCTTTGTTGTTCTACAATGGTTTAAAATACGTTATAAATAGTAAAAGAACGAATAGTTGCAACTAACATACAGAAATAGTTGACATAACTACGAAAATATGGCACGTGATAACTATATTTTTATTGGTTACGATAACCATAAAAACATTGTCGTCCTCTCTGGGAAACATAGTTTATAGTAAAAATATGGTTACTCCGACCATATTTTTTTCTCAGTGTGCAGTATTTTCGCTTATTAAAGTCAAAATTGTTCCAATTGGAATTCAATGATGGAACAAAATAATAAAAACTCTGTAAACGAAATATCCAACAAATGTGCGACAATTTAAGCAAATACCTTTGTTGGATTGATGCAACCGGTAATTCAGAGAGATGGTTTCATACTGCACTCTGTGAATTTTGGTCTCCCTGCTTCTGACTACTATTGTGCATAATATTACGCACAACCTGAAAAGTATAACAATTATCTTGAAATCTGTGTATTTTACATATGCGGCATTTCATATCACTTCAGTTACACAAATAATTTTTTCTCAAATAATTTACAAAAATCAGGTTATGTAATTTCAATAAATGCACCATGCCTGAATTTGATTTAAAAAAGAGTGTTGGAGCCGATTTTCAATTTAAAAAATTTAATTACGAAATTTTACGATTTTTCTACGGCCTATAAGAAAATAATTTGTTCAGATTTATTTCATTATTTCAAAATTACTTTCTACTGCAAAACACCGGGTATAGTCAATGAGAATTTTTTCAAAATCAGAAAATGAAAAGCGGACTTTTAGTACAGTTTTTAATGTCACAAAAAACCGTTTTGTAAAGAGAACAGATATACATTTTTTAAATTTATTTTTCATTAATAAAATTTGAGGGAGTTAAGTCGTCGTCGATATCGGATGATGTTCATCTTGGAAATTTTTTTGCTTGTCATTTTACTACATAATGTTGTTTTAAATTACTTAATTAGATCCGAATGAATTTTATTCTCATAGGTCATAAAAAACGGTGTATATTTGTATTTGAAAATTTTAAATACGATTTACCATTTCCCGAGAAATGACTGAATTACAAATTGTGAATATAAAAAATACCCTCTGAAAATGTTCCAAATTCTTTTTTTTTTTTTAATTCGGTTATATGTTTGGTTTATACAACCGATATTTATAAATTACGCGAGAAAACCTTTGTTAAGTGGCCAAACTGATCTGGAATGTACCATATATAGATAATTAAGTAGTATCCCGAAGAGAATCCGAATCGGAATCAAACCGTTATTGTTCATTTTTATTTTGAAAAATTTCCACCATTCGAGCCAAAAAACTACGAATATGTTTATCATCAGCACTAAAAGCGAATCTATATTAAATAGGTTGCGATTTTTTTTAACATATCATCAAATATAATTTTGCAGGTAACGAAAGCGCACCACCAATGACATCGGCGAATTCCGTATGCAGCGAAAACGAACACGACAAGGAGGATTATTGCAGACCGCGACCATTAAGCGAAGCGTATTCGGTTCCCCCTGCGGCTCGACCGATCACCGTCTCGACGTCAATGACTTTCGTGGGACCACCGCAGTTACCACCACCCAATCCAACGACCTCGCCGACCCCGTGCGAGATGAATTATTCCGTCCTACCCCCGCCAACTCCGGTTCTCGGACCACCAATGACACCCGCACTCAACGTGCATGCAAATGGTTTGGATCTGCCTCTACAAGGCTATCTGAAAATGCACCCCGCTGGTGAGAGTTCGTCTGAAATTATTAGAGGAAGCCTCGAAGGCGCGGAACATTCATTTTTTCCTAGGGCGAGAAAATAATTAACGACGGTTTTTTTAGGTCCAAAAATGGCTCAAAGTCCAACTACACCGACTACACCGTCGCTAACAGCTTCGATGACGTCCCTTCGCTCTCAAGTAGCTCATCCATCATCGCGCATGGAATCTACGCATGGACTGAAGCGCGAGGACGGAGTCGCGACTCCGACATCAAGCTGCGCCTCGGGTTTTTCAAGAACAACGTCGAATCCCGGAGCTAAATCTCGGGAACCCTCGGGACCACAGGATGAGCTTCTTGAAATCATAACCGACTTCAAAAACAACGTATTCACTATTTCCGAGGTCGAGAGGCTTGTCGATAACTGGAGAAATAGGAATGACGTGCAACAGAGTTTCAAAGATAAACAACGTCAACTCGCCGCCATGAGAGACGAGTATGAAAGGATACAGAAGAGAATTAAGGACGAAATGAAGGCACCGACGCCTTTCGACAGAATTAAAAAATTCTTTACGAAAGGAAAGAAAGGTGAGTCAGCGCTTCTGTTGTAATTTTTTACAAAAAGTATACAGAAATTTAGATTTTATGTCGTCTGGACTTTCTTAAAAAAGAGCGTGATCGGACCAAATTTCGTTAAATTTCGGCTATTCTGCTAAATAGTCCTTCATAAGTACAGGGGCACTCAATGTTGTTTGATATTGAATTTATCGAGTTTTCAAGTTTTCAAAAAATGTTTTTGTATTAATATCCGCAAAACATATACACTGTTGAAAAAAAAAAAGTAAATTTACAACATGAATATTGCAAATTACTATTCAAGTGTATATTGAATTCACAAACTTTGTGTAGTAAATGAGAGTTAATATACATTATGATGTCAATTTCCGAATAACCCTTTATTTTACTATACCTATAGTAAATTTACAACACACAGCTTTGAATTCTCAAAGACGATTTATGAATATTCTTATACATGTAGTGTAACGGGACGTCCTTACCCCCAGCGAGATTTTGCCAGTTGGCCACTAGGTGGCCAAATGCGCGCGCGTTTCGCGCAAGCAGACCGCGGCAGTGGCGGCTATTTAGATCCGAGCCAGCCGTCTCTTAGGGTCCTTTTCTTATCCCTACCAAAGTGACGACATCTCTTACATGATGCAATCCCTAATGGGACCTTGTGTAATTTTACTTACACTGTTAAAAAAGTAAATTTACAACACATGTGTATGAAGTTTTTTTTGCCAAAATCGTTTATGAAATTCTAACTGTGACGGTGAATTTTACAACACAGATATGTTTCCAAAATGACAACACAGTAACGGTAAATTTGATATACCAGTGTTATAAAATTCAACGTCGCAGTTGAAATTTCATAAACGGTTTCTCTAAAACTACACATGTTTAGTAATTTTACCTCGGATTTTTTTAACAGTGTAAGATAGCAAGACCACATTTAAATATAATATTGAGTGATGCTGAATACATCAATTAGTAAAAATTGGTAAGAGGAATTTTATAGTAATTTGAAATCGTTTAAAATATTTCCTGATACAAAATTTCACTTAACCTCGTACAATTATCACTATTATGCTAAATGGCTCTTCGTAAATGTAGATACATTCGATGTTGTTTGATATTAAAGTTGAGCGAAATCGGCAAAGATATTTAAATTTAACAAGAATTTGAATTTTTCGCAAGTTTTAAAAATTAGTTATTTCACTAATTTTCACTTGAGATAGTCGGCCCAAATTCTCTACATAGACGAAGTAATATGCCGTTATACCATGAACATAATTTTGCGGTAACCGATACAAGGGTTTGGATTTTATAGAAATTGGAACTTTCCTTTACAATTTCTTTACGACTAAAATTTTACTAAAGTTCAATGCTTTCAATCAATTTGAAACAAGGATGTAAAATAGTTTGTACATTGCTTCCACATTATCTTTTACTTTTAACAAACATTTCTCTATGAGGAAGCCAAAATCGATGAACGTACTTCTTCATAGAGGTAGATTTGTAAAGCGTGAAAAATAATTAAGAAAGCAATGTGCAAGGTTTAGCTTTGCATCCTTTTTACATTTGAATTTTAATTCGATTCATTCAGATTGACAACATTATATATTGACTATATTTGTAATCTACATGTTTGTAATTTTACGTAAGTAAAGTGAAAAGTTAATTTTATCGCCGGCAGATTTTGTAAATCTCATTCACTTAAACTTCCTTGCGATCTCTAGAAGAAAAAATGTATATTTATGGATTTTTATTCCATTTACAGACGCGAAGGACTCGGCGGTTCAAGGGGAAGATACAGCTTCAACGACAAGCAAAGCAGAAAGTGCTAGTGGAAATTTGGCTGATCGACGGCCTATCAGTAGTCTAAGTCTTCACAGTCTATCAAGTATGTATGAAAATTAATTACAAAATAACAGAAGGAGAATAATATTTTTTAGTTTAGTGGAGAATTACAACTTTGATTTAACCTTTCTAGGTTCCTCGTCGTCGGGTCGAATGAGCATAATCAGTGGATGCAGCGGAACGAGTCTCGGCGATAGCGGCACACACTCGGATCCCGAAGACCGAAGAGTACTGCGCACCTCAAGAGAGGACAAGGGTGGAGTTATGACCTACGAAATTCCACCAGCGCCGAAACCTTTCACAGGAAGATATTCACCAATGCGGTACACACCATCGCCGCGATCTTCTGCGGCGAGTAATGAGGCAGATAATCGTCGACAAATCGCAGGTCCCCAGCCTGGCGACAGCGAATATTACATCGCATTTCCGGTCTCCGGACTACCCATTCATTGTGAGTAAATTTAGAAGAAAATGCTATTAATTACGTAAAGATGCATGTGAGGCATTCAATATCGGTTCAGCCACTAAAAAAAGTATTTCTCAAATTATTTATAAAAACAACGTATATAATCCGAATGTATACACAAATAAAGAAACATTCTTGGAGGTATTTTTTACATATTTTCAATTTGTTACTTAAATAGTCATATGTCAGGAACGATACATCGTGTTAAAAATTACAAATACAAAAATTCAGATTTTTCTGTGGCTTAAAAGAATAAAATGTGTTTAGATTTAATGAAGTAATTAAAAACATCATTTTATGGAAAAATTAGCAAAAATATATTTTTTAAAGATGAGGAACACGCGACATCGGCGCCGGCTTAATTTCCTCAAATTCTATTGATGAAAAACAAACTTTGATCAGAATTTTTATCATGGGACTTCAAAACGACGCAAAAGTGATCGATATTTTCTTTTAAATTAATACTCAATAAACAGATCAAGCACGTGCTGTTGAAAACGCCAATATTTTTTATTGTTCTTCATGTAATCAAAACTTATATGTGTTGCCTGATTCAGTAGAAACGCAATTGTCAGAAAGATACAACTGATTTACGTAAAATGCGTATATCTTTCCAAGAATTGCATTTTCATAAATTTAACTTTACCCAAAATTGTGATATATATGTAGAATATGTGATAAAAATTGGCAGCGCTGGCAGTGAGTGCTCTGCCTTTTGAAATCGAACGTTAGTTATTTAAACAATTTATAACTGCTCTCAATGCCGAACGGTTTTGTGTCCCATTCAAAGAATAGATTAAAGATTCGTTTTTTATTTACAAATTTTGAAAAAAAATTGTCGTCGCCAATATCAAATATTTTCTCCTTGAAAAAACATTGTTCGATGCTTTGTCCAGTAAAATGGGGTTCTAAATTAATTAATTGAATGTGAATAAATTTTTCCATTATAGGCCAAAAAACCGCATATTTGCGTGATTCTAAATGTTAGATACACAATTCCAATTTTTACGAATTTGAATATGAAAACATCGCCAAAATCGTATTTGATTCGACGTGTAAGTTATCAAAACTTATATTATCGTCAGGTTAGATTCTCTATGACGTTCTCAAAACTCTTAAAAAAAAACACCAACATAAAATTTCTCGACGGACAATAATTTTACTTACGGTAATCTGATAGTTTTCGGTCTTAAGGGGATATCTTTTTAACGTGACGATTTTCATCTCATTAAATCATTTTTTTTTAATCTTCAAATTTTAACATTCGGTGTAGCTCTTAATTAATTTTTTTTTTTAATATCTGTTTAGCTTTCCAATCAAATGGAACTCCCATAGAGCCAAAGACACCGAATTCACCATGCGATCAACCCATCTACCTCGACCTCACGGACAAAGTCAACGAAATTCCGGAAGTATCGGAAAAGAGCGAGGATCCCACGAATACCATAGAAACGACAACGTCGAAGACACCACTGCCACCTCCTCCTCCAGGAATGTGCATTCCGATCGATTACGTGAACGTTGCACCGGCTACCGAAGCATCGAGCAGCGTTCAGCAATCAATGACGTCAGAAACTCAGGTATTTAACGAAAATCCGGCTTCCAGCAGCGAATCCGCGATCAGTGTGAGCCATCAGCAGGCCGAGATCTCTGCTAAAGATTCGGAAAATCACGCTTCAATCAGAGAGAATGACGGTGCTGTAAATTCCGAAGAATACGTCCAATCCGATGTTATCGAAGAGAATAATTCAGTGGGCATCGACGTCACTGATTCCCCGAGGCTTCCGGAATATATGAACATCGGTGTTCCGTCCGAAGAAGTGGCGAAGATCGTCGGTGCACTTCCAAAAAAAATGCCTGCACCTCCGGTTCCACCACGTGGCAATTCCTCGCTTGGACGATAGAAACATAAGACAACAAAATAATTTGACATAAGTTTTTTAAACGCATGACTGAAAAAAGGTGTTCAACCAATCAACAAATTGGGTTAACAAAAAAAATCGTGAAATAATAATATGCAAATAATTTATATTTGACAATTTTTTAATTAATTCCATCATTTTTTCAGTTAGGAGTTTTTTTAATTTTTGTGATTTTTCTTAAATTTGTCACAGAATACGTAAAAATAGCGGCCATCTTGTGATATTCTGACAAGATGAAAAAGGCTCTCTATAAAAATCATTAATCTCACCGAGTGAACGGTTTGTCGCACTGAAATATAGCCTAAACTTAGTGCATATATTTCGAAAATCTGTGTGTCAAATTTGATTAATTAATTTTGTGTCTGTTACAATAACATTAGAGACATAGAAAACTGCATCGATCAGCTGTTCGCCGCTAATCGCATAAACTCCGTCTATTTGCCCGGTGGGCAAGTCGGGAGTAAAAATCATGATGAAACTAGCAGAAAAGAATGAGTAAGCGCTACGCTAGCGGCATGCGACGCCTGCTAACTCTGCCTGCCAGTTTCAGCGTTTTCGAAGCAATCTTTCACTACCCACAATCTTTGTACGCTCTATAGTACACTAATTGCGAAAGAAATTAGCCGGAACGAGTCGAAAGTGTGTCAATAGGTGGTCGTCTGTCTACAGAAGCTTACAAATGGTGTCATATCCTTTGGACTGTCCAGAAATAATACAAACAGTTGCGTACAGTTGCGGATAAACCCAAGGAAATGACCATGAACGAATTTGGTTGATCAGAGAACAGCGCCACAGGATATGGAATTATTGCAATAGCGATTCTGAGCATCTTTGCCGTTTGTAGCTGTCATCTATAAACTTCGCAAGCCTTCAGTGCCTGGAGGCGGAGGTCATTGAATTAGACATCAAGGGGATTCCTATGAATGTCTGTAGTTTATTCGATGAAACTTGCGTCTCGACTTCAGTGCCTTTTAGAGACGGAATAATAGGTGAACTCGCGTTTGCGCCAAAAACACATGTAAATAATATTTTATTATTCGCTAATGGAGAATATAAACACAACGAATATCGCCTCCGAGGAGTATTAATAGGGAGGATGTTGGTCACTCACAGATATGGCCTGCGTCAGCGACCGCTTATCGTTACTACACTGACCCTTGTCTCAATATAGTTGGAGAAACCGAAAGCTGCGGCTAAACGATAAGGACCCTGGCATCTCTCTTAATGATAATTGTTAACGGAAAAAAATACGAAAGCTAGGCAGCACCAAATCGAACTACCGAAATCATGTATAGACCCTCTTGTAATTTTAATTCTCTTGGTTTTTCTTTATATTGTGCTTAGGGTTATCTATGTTACTATCGAGTATTTCGATAGAGATGTTTTCTTTTTTTTTTGTAAGAATGTCGTCTCGGATTCATGGTGAAGAAAAGATCGTGCAAAACGCCGGGAAACGTCGTACAGCCTCGTTCCCGATAGTCTCTAGGTGCATCGACATCCACGGTCTTGTAATATGTTACTGTTTTTCTTCCCCTTACAATTCGTAAAACGTTGTATGACGCATATTGCACTAGTATGTAGTAGTATTATTATTCTTGACGTCTTTATCGACGGCGGTGAATGTTGCAAACGGAATGAACGGAATGTTCGAGCCTCGTGCACGCTATGCACGTGTAAAAATAATTATATGTCCAATCTAGTATTCGTAAATCGTAAGTTAGTGTTATACGGTTCGTGTGTCGAGTTGACTTCAAGGATGTGGATCTACGCTACGAACACTTGTGTATTTTATATTCGTTGCTGACATTATATTTGCTACTTGCAACTCGCTACCATTGATGATGACTCGTCAGCAACTTTGACCTTTTTTTTTCGTACTTCGCATTTTTATACGTCACGCCAAGGTAATTTTTCTTGGCTATTTATAGTGAATCAAATAAAATTACATATTGTAACGATGCACATGTATTGACGCATTTATTGCTAGATCACCTCGATGACGTCAATATTATTTTCCGAGACTTTCAGCAATGCTTTCCTCGACCTCCTACTTTACAACTATCTCGGAACTGTCATCGATGAACGAGACTATTCAGATAGAGAAAAATTACAATCTAAAAATATACGCGCATTTATACATTTCTGTCACACAACCTATTCATTAAATTTGCAAAAACATTGATTTTGCATAATAATAATACCAAAAAGATATTAGTAAAAAATACATTATTAAACGAATCAGACAAATAAATTCCTTTTCGTTATGATGTTAACTGTTTAATATATCCACATACATAAGATTTTTTACAAGAATTTTCAAACAATTGTCAAGATTCATTTTTTTTATTTTGCGAAATGATTGAAGAGTCGAGCATTTGGGGTATAAGGTCGTAGAAAAGTTCCATATTATACGGTATGAAAATTTTTGCAATCATCAAAGAAACAGTTTACTTTAAAAAAACCTTAAAAAATTATCGAAAAAGAACATTTTTAAATTATTTGAAAATAAAAAAAAATACGTCATGAGGCATAGTGCATTATGCTACAAGAAAAGGAGGTGATCAATTTTTACTGAATGTGAGATATGCACACCGCAGATTTCACGCTTGGTGAAAATTGCCGATATCCGATAGAAAAATAAGAAAGTCAGGCCACCACAGTAAAACGCACAACTTCAGTCTTTAGACCGATGGGTAGTCGGGAGTAACAAAAAAGTTTGCATAATTGATCTTGTACAGTTATTCCTCATTTTTAACTTCTCTATTAGGAATTATGTTGGCCAAAACTGGATTTCTCATAAAGGAAGCTTTGAGAAAAGAGTTTATTTGTGGGTACTAGGATTTGTTAACTATTAACAAATCATAATGTTAAATATGCCAAAATGAATATTTTGTTATAATTAACAAATCCCTTATTTGATCCTTTCAATTGGCGCAAATAGTGATTTATTAACAGTTAATTAATAAACGTATATTTGAACTCCTAAATTGGCCCAAATAATGATTTGTTAATAGTTAATAAATTTATATTTGAATGAATATTTCCCTTATTGGTGTCCACAGAACATTAAGTTGACTCAATATTGGATTGACTCTTATCAATCCAATATTATCAATCAATCATGGTGCAAGCCCCACGAAATGAGGAGGTCATCCATCTTATGCACTGTTTTTCTCCCACTGCCAAGCTACGACTGTGGCGTGATTGCGTCGAGGATCGCGCGAGAACGAATGAATTCTCTGAGGGTCAACGGTTGTAAACACACGTAACAATCACGCCAAACAGACGGTACTTTACTAAAATATAGATTCGTTAACTATTAATAAATCTGCTCAACGGCAAATAATGATTTGTTAACTATTAACAAATCCGAAGTTGTCCTGACAATCTTTAATCTTGTTGTCCCAAATCGTTCTTTATTTATAACAAACATCGAACGACTTTTGTCAAAAAAATTGCATAACCAAATTGCATTCATTTGACGGACATGCCGTCAGAATAAGACTTTGTTATGAGAATATTTATTTTTATTTGCTGTTAATAAATTTTGTAACTGTTAACAAATATTTTCAAAAACAGCTTAACTAAATACATTTTGTTGTAGTGAATAAACTCTTTTCTCAGTGTAATGTGCAAAGACCGATTATGCAACCATTTTTTTAAATACTGAGTAAAAAAAATTTTAAGCTCTGTGAAATTCGAACGCACCTGTCGTTTTTGACTAAATTCGGTATCAAACGTCCGTGCACATTATTCCGCATGTGTCTAAAGCTTCAGCCTATTGTACCCCATTTGCGGATAGAAACTTGTGCGCCTAATTTTTAATTGGCCTGGAATTTTTACAGGATGTATAGTACGATACAAAGTGAAGATCTACCAAATATTAAAATCCTACAATTTCTTTCTAATAAATACGAATTAATTAGTTTTTCGATTTATCCGGTGCGGTGGTCTAGTGGTCAGCGTACTGGCCTCTAGTCCAGAGCATCGGTAGGTCGCGGGTTCGATTCCCGGTGCCGTCGAAAATATAAATTCGGACGCGATGAAGCTCCAGATGTATACATGAGACCCACACAGGTATTTCTACCTGTGGAGGTCACATGTACACAGCTGTAGTCCGTGTTTACGTTCTCGACGAAACGTGACGTAGCTCCGGTGCCGGGAGGCGAACTCGAGACCGGCTATATTGGCATAGGTTTTTCGCAGTTTCCCTATGCCCATAGCAGAAATGCTATGGCAGACGCGATACAGAGGGGGAAGTCGGATGCGGGCGCATGGGGGCCTGGTTACTGGCTACTGATCCGAGCCAACTCTGTATAGGCGTAATGCCTGCAGACGGGAGGAAATGCAACATAAAATTTTTTTTTTTAATTGAAAAAAAAATAGTTTTTCGATTTTCATTCAAGTGTTCATTATTTCTAACCAACACAGCTGAAAACATCAATTTATTAAAACAATCTGTTCTTAGGCAGCAGTAGTATTTATTCATTTATACAGCTTATTCAACTTTTTACATTCCCATGCTTATGTTTACAGTTACATTTGTTCTTCCGACGACTTAAACTTAAATTTAAATTTAAATAAAACTTCGCTTAATTTCTATACAAGAAAACTTATCGATACGAGTGCTACACCTTATGTTTATTTATAGCTATCATTTGTACACTTTTATCACATCATTTCCCTAAACGCCCTATACTTTGGTGATTTTCTTTTATTATACTTATAGATCTACCCGCTTTCGCTATCGCACGTTTCAGATTTAGTAATTCTTTCGGACGCCCTCAGGTATTTACCTAAGGGCACCTCAGGCACCATGCCTGAGGTGCCCTCAGGCACGGGTCAGGCCTCCGTTCCTATGGAGGAATCATATCGATTTGATATGATTCCTCCATAAATGAAAAATTCTTTGAAATCCGAATAGCTAGATTTAGCTCAAATTTAATACCGAACGTCTTTAATTAAAAATCAAACGAACTTACCTGTACGTGAAGTTCGATTGTAATTATATGAGAGGCTCGTTCGAGATGATTACAATGTAGTAGTCCCTGATTCCACTAGAATTCACCACACTTCAGAGACAAAAACAAAAAATTTTTGGCGGTCTTTTCCCCATATCTCTCTAGGCAACGCCGCCATCTTCATAATTTTAGAGTTCTGCAAGGTATTAACCAAAAACAACCAAGGGGGGGACGCAGAAAGGGCGGGGGGTAATCATCTCGAACGAGCCTCTCATATAATTACAATCGAACTTCACGTACAGGTAAGTTCGTTTGATTTTTAATTATATTTCGAGGCTCGTTCTCAATGAATACAATGTACTTGTTCAGAGAACTTAGAGTTAAATTCCAACATTTAATTGAACACCAACACATAATAAAACAATTTTTATATATCGCAGTCTTAAAAATTGTTTTCAGAAAACCTTAACGCTTAATGGCAATAATAGCTGCCGCAAAACTCGAACGATCTGTTACAATAGGCCTATTATAAAATTTAGCGAACACACTCGATTTATCGGACCATCCAGCCGTATTTCTGATTGTGTTTAAGTCCACACCTCGCTGCCAAGCAGTTGAGGTTGCCGCATGTCGTCTACTGTGAGCGGAGAACTGCGTTGTATCTATCCCGCTCTGCTGCATGGTATGCTTAATCCACTTGCTTAGTGACTGCGATGTCACTGGCTTAAACGGTTTACGCGTGGATATGAACAGATTTTTATGTTCTTTTCTGAGATTCTTCGTTACCTCGATATACCTTAGAGTTGCTGTTGCTACGCATAGGCTCTTCCTTTCATTGAAAAAAGGTAGTAGCAACAACGGTTGACAACTACCCGGTTTCGAAGTCTTGATAAGATCTGGTATTTCGATTTCTACTCTTGTGTCGAAAACCTTGATGTTGTCGAGATTAATAAACGCTAGAGTCTGGACTCTATGAGCCGTGCTCAGTGCCAATAGCGTCACCACTTTTTCTGATAGATGTAACGACAGTGACTCTAAGGGATATCTCTTATCAAGAAAATCCAGTACCACGTTGACGTCCCAGGTCCTATTGTACTTTGGCTTTAACGGCTTCAGTTTAAAAAGCCTTTAAAAAATTGCGTAATAGAGCTATCGCTTATCGACTCCTTTGGTACTAACCAGCCTATAGCTGCTCTCATTGAATTCAAGGTACCATAAGAGGCCCCATCCCTGAATTCACTCGTCAAAAATTCCAAAATCTGTTGCGTAGAAGCTGCATACTTGTCATATTTTCGGCTAGCGCAGAAATTCCACCACTTCCTTAATGGACCCTTATATTGCTTGAGTGTGGCTACTGACCATGAATTTAGAATGATATCGATCGCCTCTTCCGCTACTTTTCTTCTTTTGAAAGCCTCCCTGATACTCTGCCTGCTACCAGGGAAAGACTCCGTGCCAGGGGATGTTGAATCAACCTGCAAGGGGATTGTAATAAATCGTGTTTAGGCGAAAACGTGATTGGTCTATCCACTAACAAAGACTTAAACACTGGATACCACGGCTGAGTGGGCCAGTTTGGCACAACTACAATTCCTTCGGCTTTGTCTATCATAACTTTCCGTAATGTTTTCAAAATTAACGCGAATGGCGGAAATGCGTAAAAGAACCATTCAGTCCAAGGCAACGTGAAGGCATCGATTTCAAAGGCGTCGGGGTCTCTATGCCAGGAACAAAATTTAGCACATTTGTTATTTATTCTTGAAGCGAAGAGATCAATCTCTGGAAACCCATAACTTGCCGTGATCATTTGAAAGACCTCCTCGTGCAACTCCCATTCGGTGTCTACATTAATGATACGCGATTCGCTATCCGCGATAACATTCTCTTTCGAAGCAATGTAAGTAGCAAAAATCCACAAGTTACGCTGTTCACACCATTGCCAAATATCTCGTGATAAACTGTTAAATTTTTCGAACCGAGTTCCTCCCATTCTATTTACATAGGCGATCGCGGTAGTGTTATCCACCCGTAATAAGATCTCGCAATCCGAAACATCTTGTGCGAAACATTTCAGTGCCAGAAAAACCGCCTGCAATTCTAAGTAATTGATGTGCAGACGTCTTTCATACTGAGACCAAAGCCCGTGAGTCTTGTTATCTCCGCAATACGCACCCCAACCCGTAGTAGAAGCATCCGTATAAATTGTCAATTTATACTTAGACTGCTTTATCGGATTAGAAGCAAGAGGTATGTGACGGTTCCACCAAAGTAGATCTCCTTTAACATACTCTGGAATTTCCATTTGTTTATCAAAATCTCCATTATTTAATAACAGAGCAATGCATTTTGCTTTTTTTAACAGCTTAGTATAGAGCCAACCGTATGCTACGGCAGGACAAGCTGCAATTAGATTCCCAATAAGTTGCGCGAAATCTCTAATTTTACAATTCTTGGCAAGTATGAAGTTTTTTGTTAGTAAAACTAATTTCTCTTTCTTTTTGATAGTCAACTCTAAACTCATTGTAGTTGAGTCGAGGATGAAACCTAGATATTGACATCTCGTTTGAGGAATGAGCACGCTCTTCTCTTCATTTATAATAAAACCCAGAGACATAAGGAGATCGACTGTGAAACGTACATTATCTTTACATTCTTGAAAAGAATTCCCAAAACATAAAAAGTCGTCAAGATACACTGTAGAAACAAGACCCTTTGAACGCAAAACATCTAACACGGGTTTCATGATTTTCGTGAAAACCCACGGACTCAGAGATAAACCAAAAACTAAACAAGTGAACTCAAACAATTGATTCTCAAACTCGAACCGTACGAAACGACGACTACTTTTATGCAACGGTACTAAAAAATAGGCGTCTTTTAAATCAATCGATGCCATAAATGCATTCGGATACATCAAATTTGAGGCTGTTCTAACATCCTCCATTTTAAAATGCTCAGTAGAAATGAATTCGTTAAGGCATTTCAAGTTTAGAATGAACCTGTTTGAGCCATCCGGTTTCGGCACCAGGAAAAATGAGGATAAAAATTGATCCTCTACCTCACGACACCGTTCAATTGCTCCCATCTCCAATAATTTGTACACCTCTCTATGAACAGCATTTCGTTCGTTTAAAGACCACCGAGGTCTAATAGGTGGGTTGAATTGCCTAACTGTCTTCGAGAAGGGAATCTTAAAACCCCCGACGCATTGTAAAATAAAACCGTCTGAAGAGATCTTAGACCATTCTTTTTTGAAAAATCTCAAATTTCCTGCGATTCTTCTCACCTCTATCGCTTTGCTGCCGGTGTCCGCTTTTCCGTGTTCGAAACGGCTGTTGATTGGGTCTTTTTGTTTTTCCAAAACAACTGGCGATTCTGCTGATTTTTCTGCGCGCCCACCTGCTGGTCCTTTTGCGATCCCGCTGGTGGGCCTTTCCAGTTTAAAGACCTACTCGTCGAAGGTTTTTCGATTTTCTTCTCCGGTGGCTTGTTTTTTAAATCGCTGCCTACTTTGGCTATTGATTTTGCATCTTTGATTTTTGATTGGAGCTCTGAACCATAGAGGAATTGATCCGGCTTTGACTCATCGATAACGGTTCTCAACTGCTTATTTATCCCTGGTGAAATAAAAGCTCTTCTCGCTCAAATTTTCTATGAGAGCCAATTTATCCACACCCTCTTCGTTGTGCATTAACAACATGGTCAGAGCTGAACCGAGAGCCTCCATAGCTGAACCAATTATTTTTTGAGCATCGACAAAATGATTGTCTCTCTTCAAAGCAACATCGGATAGAGTTGATGCTACTTCTGGGTTCACTTTGGGAGCATCGACAGAGCAATTTCCTGTTCGAGAGTATTTTTTCAGTAAAGCTCCCAAACGCTCTTTCTCCAATCCTCCACTGATCCAACCATTCCATCTTTTTGCTACCTCTGGTTGCAGAAAAAATTGCTTTGGAGTGTTACCCTCAGGATCCTCTCCGAGTAGTCTTAAAACCTCTTTGTCCAATGGAGATTCAGTTTCCGCAGGAGGTAGATCAGTGAGCTGCGAAGAATCCAGTGTCTGATTCACTGATGAATTAGAGATCCCCTCTTCTGTCTCATGGATAAGTATCTCATGAACAGGTGAAGTTGCCTTCGCACCAGCGACTTGCTGTGAATCCAAGGATTGTGTCACTTTTGATGAAACCTTGTTGCTACTCTCCTTAGGATTATCAACCCTTTGAGGCGAGTGACCTCGACTAGAGGAGTGCGAGTTATGTTGATCTATTGGAAAAAAGGAAACACTGGTTAAGAAACGAACTGGGTGTCTCCGACGAACCAGAGCCCTAGCAGTTACACGAGAATGACTTCATGTACTAAAACAAGCCTAGTCATCTCTACAATAACCAATGTTGATAGAAATGAAAAAGAAATAAATACCTTTATGATGCGAAGATTTATTCTCACTCTGGTTTTCACGCAGAGCACGATCCAGCTTCTTTTGTAGGTTATGCATCTCTTTCGCTATATCTTCCAACTTTTATTTTTTACGACGATTTTCGCCGTCTTTTTCTTTTGAACGCGATCTTTTATTCGACGTACCCATTATTAACGACAATTTGAAGACTTATAAGTCGTAATCAGCCGTAAAACAGGCACCAAACTCTGAGCGTGTTGTATTCCGGCGCACTAGAAAAATAATGAAGATGGCGGCGTTGCCTAGAGAGATATGGGGAAAAGACCGGCAAAAAATTTTTGTTTTTGTCTCTGAAGTGTGGTGAATTCTAGTGGAATCAGGGACTACTACATTGTAATCATTGAGAACGAGCCTCGAAATATAATCATTATTTTATTTGAAAATAACTATATGAGCTAAAAAAAATCGGCAACTAAATATTGTGCGGACTGCCTCCGGAAAATTGAAAGTCTCAATAAAACTGACCAGTTAGTTCATTTTTTGCGTACATTTCGCATATAAGCAAAAAATGATAAATGACATAAACAAAAAAATGTTATGCATGAACTTGGTCCCGACCCGAGTGCCAGCGTTGAACCGATGCGACTAATCAATTATAAGTCGCAGTCACACCAGAGTTACTTGAAGATCAAATGATACTTGAGCAACTACATTGAAACTGAGAGTAAACGAAAAAGCGACCGATCTATTTTTGCAATGTTTCGATTGTCGGGAGACTCTCATTTGACGCTGACTGACGACCTCCGGGATAGTGTTGCCACGAGACGAGACGAGACGAGAATTGGGCATCTCTCGTCTCGTATCGACAAGTAGCGATAGCAATATTGTCTTGTCTTGTCTCGAAAGTCGATAGAAAAATGTTCTCGTGTCTCAAAATATTCTCGAAGGTCGACAGAAAAATGTTCTCTTGTCTCGAAATATTCTCGAACGACAAGTGACATTTTTTCTTTCGTCTTGAACTATTTTCGAATGTCGAGAGAAAATTTTGAAGACAGCGAAACGATTTCAAATATATAACGTTTTAAAGAAAGTAAAAGGAATTAAAATGAATCAGGTTTTAAAGAGAACAAAAAGATTTTGTGTAATTGACATTTGAAGAAAGTGAAAAGAATGTATATTGATGAGATTTCGAAGAAATTTTAAATGAGTAAAATTTGTAAGAAAGTAAAAAAATTTTCAATAAATGAGACTATGAAGGAAGCGTAGAAATTTTAAATGAATGAGATTTTATTTACTTTCTTCACAATTCTTATTCATTCAAAATATTTCCGCTTTTTTTAAAATCATATTCATTCACAACGTTTTCACTTTCTTTAAAATCTCATTTGTTCAAAATCTTATGACTTTCTCAAAAATTTCATTCTTCTCAAATTTTTTTGCTTCCTTCAAGATCTCGTACGTGAACAATATTTTTTCTTTCTGCATAATCTCATTCACTTAAAATCTTTTTACTTCTCTGTACTTAAATTACGACGGGGGAAGAGATGGAGAAAAACATGCTTAAATTCGTGGTTTCAAAGTTTTCATATACGTCTATTATAAAAGCTAAAGTACAGCAATAGTCTGTACATATGTACATTCAATTGTAAGCAGTAATTTACAAGAATATCGAGAGAAGTTTATATAATTTAAAAAAAAATTATTGTGTAAATGTCTTCCACTGTTGGACCAACGTTCCCGAATTATTATACAACGTCTTGTCTCGAAAAACGATAAATGAAATATTCGTTTCTCGTATCGTCTCGAGTCTGTTTCGATTGATTTTTTCTCGTCTCGTCTCGTTTTTCTCGCCTCTCGCGGCATCACTACTCCCGGTGACTATATAATGACATTAATAACCTAATCACTCAAGTTGAAGTCGCATTAAAGTCGCCATTTTTATGACCTGTAACATCAGTTACTTCTGTGCAACCATTCAGCGACCGTTGTTCAAGTTGCACAAAAGTGATTCTAAATGGACTCTATTCGGAGGGTTGAAAACAGGTCTAAATAGAGTTTCAAACTTACAAAAAGTGCTGTTAGTGATGCTGTGGCCGAGTGATATGATGATTTAGTGGTTAGTTGGCTATTATCGGTCCAATTAAATAAAGGTAACACTCTATTTAAACGTTTCGATCCTGGTCTGGGTCC
The DNA here is from genome assembly GCA_963970395.1 of Ephialtes manifestator. Taxonomy (NCBI): domain Eukaryota; kingdom Metazoa; phylum Arthropoda; class Insecta; order Hymenoptera; family Ichneumonidae; genus Ephialtes; species Ephialtes manifestator. The sequence continues at coordinate 24,616,646 of OZ019968.1, forward strand.
CCTTCAGTATTTTACCCAGACCAGGGTCGAAACATTTAAATAGAGAGTTTTCTTTATTTAATTGGGCGGCCAATAACCGGCTAACCACTAAATCATCACAAAAAGTGCATTAGTCTCTTCGAGATGTACTGAACGACGTCTCGGTTCTACGAGGGTGCATCTGAAAACGATGACAATGGTTTCGATAAAATCTCGTTGCTCATGAACTTATTAGAGGAGGATTACATGCACACATCAGTCATTTGATATAATCTTTTTTTTTGTGTATGACCATTTTGAGTACGCTGACATAAAAATCAAGATTTTTTTTCGGAGAATTCGTTACATTACGCGACGCGTGCCTAAAACCCCCATATTTTCACCTTATGAAGAAAAATTTAGTAAAATACTCATCGTTTACGATCCATGCGGCCAACTTCACAACCTCGGTCGAAAAGTCCGTTTTTTCACACTACTGCATAAAGTGCTATTTTACTCGCATTCTTTTCGCTTTTTCTTAAAATTTTCCATTCGAGATGGTTGGGAACCGTGACTGCCAAACATCTATTTCCTTCAAGTACTTTCGTGCTCTATTACTTTTCTGCCGATTCAACGTTAGCACAGTCCCACATTGCATCCTCATTATTTTTCGTTTTGTACAAAGCTTCCGCCATGAGGAAGCAAAAACGATTGATATACATTGAAGTACCTTCATAAAAAGCGAAAGATAATGAGGCAAAGTTCTACCCCATGTAGGATTTGCCGATACCCTAGCAAATCCGGTCACCGAACAAACCACCGTCGAAATCACCATGGTGGTTTTGTACAAAAAGTTCACTGAGAATTTTGTCGAAACCATCACAAACCACCACTCCGAGATTCGTTTAAATCTCAGAGTGGTATTTTACGTGGTGGTTTTATCAAAATTCTAAGTGAACTTTTTACACAAAACCGCTATAGTGGAAACGACCGTGATTCTATGGTGGTTTGCGCGGTGACCGGGTCAACGTTGGCGTGACCCAATGCTCGGCCGAGAATCGACTCACCGATTGGTGGTTTGCCGTTAATAAGACCAATGCACGGCCGATTGTTGACTCGCCAATTGTTGGTTTGTTGACATGAGACCAATGCTCGGCCAAGTATTGACTCACCATTTGTTGGTTTGGCGATATGAGACCAATGCTCGGCCGATTGTTGACTCGTCAATTGTTGGTTTGTCGATATGCGACCAATGCTCGGCCAAGTATTGACTCGCCAATTGTTAGTTTGTCGATATTAGACCAATGCTCGGCCGGTTATTGCTCCTCAATTGTTAGTTTGTTGATATGAGAACAATGCCCGGCCGATTATTGACTCACCTTTCGTTGGTTTGTCGATATGAGACCAATGCTGGGCTAAGTATTGACTCGCCAATAGTTGGTTAGCCGATTAGGGGCCAATGCCCCAATGACAAGGAGAGGCTCCGGTACCCGGATTTTATTTATTTTATATTCATTTAATTTGTCACAGCAGTAGCGCATAATGCGTTAAGGTATTCCGAGCGCCTAGGTGCGGGTTTTGTGGGTGCTTGTGCGAGGCCCCTAATATCCTCGAGCATGTAACGTTGTACCACCGTGAAATTATTTGAGAATCTTTTTAAATATCCGATTAAACTCCTTGATGCACAAAATATGCAGAATTTGTGTTTTTGAAAATAATTTTTCACATCTGACGGGCCTGAGTCTTCACGAACGATCTGACAACGCTGTGTAGCGTACCACGTGATTGAGCGCCATACTTGCAGATGGGGCATGAAAACAATAGCTGGGTATGTCGAAATATGACAGAAACTCCAAAGCGCTCTGGCCGCTAACCTAACAACCTAACAACTATTGCTATTTCCTTCACCCCTATCACTATGTATTCGATCCTCTATTCTATTCATTATATTATTTTTATCTCTATACACCAGGTATGAGCATTTATTCAATGAAAATGTGTTTGAAATACTTTTATGCCCACTCTGTAAAAGAAACTTGAAATTTAATGCACAAGTACTGGAAGTTTTTATGTACAAACCGGTATACGAAATTTAATATACAAATGCGATGTATAATTAAGATATGGTGCAGTAATTTTAATAATTGACTCCAACTTTACTGTGAAAATACTTCAATTTTAATAATTTCCGTTAGTTTTACTGTAACTGTAGATTATTTTTTCAAAATACACTTTTATATTTTATTGACGAGTTCATGCATAAAGACTTCTAGACTTTTCTAACATTGTAAATAATTAAGAATTATCAAGCCTACTAAATAATAGAACTCATTGAAAAGAATTATTTTTTTAAATTGGCCATATTCATTGCAAGCATGTGAAAATGTTGCATTTTCCCTAATAATCAATCGTATTTATCTTATACAAGCAGTATTTTTAATACATTTTCATTGAACGAATGTCAATCCCTGCTAAACACAGTACGTCAAATGCGTTGGACTAATTGCATAATTAATGTGAATTTGTAACCGGAAAATGAGACCGGCATTAACGTCAAATATATTTGTTCGCCGGCGCGCATGCCGGCGAACGTCATAAGCACAGCTGACGATGTACAGCGTTGCCAGCTGTCACGTCACAGGTCCCGCCATGATATTAGATTTTTTTCACACCTTTAGATAATATTTTCTCGCGAAAGACTTCGGTCGGGATAGTTTTTTAAGCGCGATAATTCATCTCCGAAATCCGCTGTGTCCATTGCATATTTTATTTTTCCGATGTCGAGGTGATTGACTAATGAAATCTACAATTGAAACGCGGCCAGGAGCTTTTCCCATATCTTTCTGTGCTAATATTGCACTTTTTGAAGGGATAAATAGTCATTAAATGCGTGGCTATCCACGCCTGGGATTTTTTTTACACAATTCTACGTAATAAAACTATAGTATAGCCGAAAATTATAGAATTCTGAAGACTATGCCCTCACGCTCGGAACCTCACTTTAAGGGTTCTTGTTTATCAACTTCACATGTAAATCAATAAAATCTGCGTCTCCTAAGAGATATCAATTATTTATTATTATCATCGACAGTAATGGGCGCGCGGTCGGAGAGTGGCCCCGGTAATCTCAGATGTTAAGCAGCCCGATCCGCGGTCAGTACTTGGATGGGTGACCGCTTAACTGTTGAGCGGGAGGCAGTTTTTCTGAGTTTCTGATGTATATTCTCATACAGCAGAAACATCAAAGTCTGAAAATAGGCGGACGTACGAATTAAAAAATATATATTTATTATTATTTTATTATTATTAGATTGTCGTATGTGATGCTCGGCTGTTTCTCGTACACGATCCTCGACCGTTTCTCGTACTTCAATATAGGACAACTATTGGCTGCCAATATCGAGCCATACTTATCATCCAAGACTCTGTCCGATGATCGGCCAGTTGTATATGCCAATGTTGGCAATCTCGGCATCGAGCTTGGGCCGAGTTTCGGCCATACCCGAACACCTTTCATGGGACGTTGCATCGTTTTTGTAAATAGGATTGCAACGATTTTAATCGTTTTCGCTCTAAGTAATAAGCAGGGCTTGCAAATTAATTCCTCATTATCTTTTGCTTTTTATGAAGCTACTTCTATAAGGAAGTATATCAATCGATTTTGGCTTCCTCATAGAGGAAGCTTTGTAAAAAGCGAAAAATAACGAGGAAGCATTGTGGGACTGTGCTAGCTTTACCCTTTGAAAAATTTGTTCGTCATCGAGAATGAAAACCGGTTGTCCTCGAGAGTGCTGAAGAACAAGGAGGAGGAGGAGGAGGAGGAGGAAGAAGGAGAGAGAGCCCACTTTGCAAAACTATGGCGCTCGAAGAAACAATTCGGTTGAAAAAATGCAAATATACTCAAGAGAGGTACGTGAGCTATTCTCGATAATATTTACATATGTAGATGCAGTCAGAAAACGTTTACACGATGACGAGTCAGTCGAAAACGCTCAACGTTCTTGGAACGTCTGATGAGTGGTCAACGTGCTAATGTCATTTGAGTTATAACGTACAAGAGTATTGTCGTTACCGCAGCGAATAACAATAGCAGTGCTTCACGCTTAGACAGTGCATAATCCATGAATATTGTAATTAAATGAATATGCTTTAGCGCTTGTATATCCTGTCAATAAATTTTAAATCGTCGCAGTATACGCGAAGTCTCTTTGGAGAAAAGAGTCTCATGGTGAAGCCAGCGGTGCACGATAGCCACGTCCTGTTCCTTGTGTACCAGAATCCTATCTGGCGATAAAAAAATCTATTTGGTCCACCACAATTTCAGTTGCTTATTGTGAAATTTGTTAATTAGTGGGCAGTTACCCACGCGTGTGGTTTTTCAGCATCCGCGCCGAGTTCCAAGAGCTTCATACATACATAAAACGTGTATGATGCAGTGGCTATAATCTTTCTCACCGAGCGGTATCTCGGTAAGGCGCCCACGATATTGGAATTCGCCGGGTATACTGGAACTCTACTACCGGCAGGCGTGAAGTCGACTGGAAAGCCTGGAGGGGATCGACCGCGTCGTAGAAATCGAGATTCCTATAAATACAAGAGGACGACCGATAGATTGTCGGTCTGGAATTAGAAATCCGTGGAGTTAACATCGACAGTGAATCAAACTTTTAATTAATTCAACGATTAGTCCACAGTAAAGCCTAAAGAAGAGATAACGTGTTGTTAACATGGCCAGTTTGAGGATAATACTGCTGTTGGCGATCAGCATCGCTGTCGTCAATGCTCAGAACCGTTACAACTTTTACGCTAATAAACCCGGCTCCTGTCCACCACCGACGCCAGTAATGATCTGCACGCGTTCGTGCTTCGCCGATGGACACTGCCAGGGCATCGGCAAGTGCTGTCCCACCAGTTGCGGCGGTACTGTATGCTCGACACCAGTGACGATGCGCAGACAGGAAAATATTCGTGAGTTTATCTATATACTGTTTGTTTTATTTATTTTTAATACTGACCGTTGGCAATGTTTACGCAAGAGAAATTCCTTAGCAATATCACGGATCAAGTATATATAATTTCTTGACAGTAGCAAAAGACCGTTTGACCTATGACATCTTTATCGCGATAGGAAATTTGGAATAAGTTGTTTTAAGAAATATTATTTTTGTAGTAGTCCCATGTAGGATTTTTTCCATACATTTCATATACATCGCAAAAATATCTGCGAATACACAATCGCAATGTCTACACGGAGAGAAAACTTCTGTTGCATCAGCAAATCAGTAGTTAATATAGTGACAACAAGCCTTATTTCCTAGCCTAACAATAAGGATCTACTAGGCCAATAAAATGATTTGCTAGGCCAGCTAAATAATTTGCTAGACCAGCAAAAATATTTTCTAGGACAACAAATAAGGTTTGCTGTCACTATGTCAGCAAATGATTTTTCACCATACAAAGCATATGGACATGAACTTCATATTATATCATATGTACGCTGTTAAAAATGTTTGCGAATTTATATTACCGGAAATTTGATTCATCAGCTGATACATTCAATTTAATACACGAGAGTAGTAAAATTACAATTTTTCTATAGGATTTTGTAGATGTAGAAAATACTGTAATTATATATTTCACTTGCATGTTACATCTGATATTCCAGTTTATGTAAAAGAGCTTTCTTTACCCGTAATTGAAGCTTATACAAAATATGTTTAACAGTGTAGTATATATCAAATGCGATATTAATTTATGTATCCAACCAACCTGGATATCCTTGCTTACCTATATACAAAAAAATTGAACATTCATACATGTGTATGAATACATGTGCGAAATAAATATCTATAGAATAACTCACATATCTCATGATGTATGGGTTAGAATTATTTTAAGATTATGCTTAATTAAATCGAAGATTCTTTGCTACCAATGGTGAAACCGTTATCATCCTTGAGACAAAAGTGAACATTGTCCTGAAGAAAGAAGATCTTGACATTTTTCATTGAATACTGAACTAAGGCTTATTTGAATTTCAAATACGCAAGCTAAATGATCCAGTCCGACAACGATTTAAAAATCTCACTTTTTTACCTTTTACTACAAAATGCGAGAAACATTTTTTAAGTGAATAGAATATCAATTTGTTAAAAATGTGCCAAAACGTCCAGAGTATATTCAGGAAATAAAGATCAGATGTGCAAAATTCAAACGTCTATAATTGTGAACGGTTTATGCTTAAACGCATAAAACGACCTCCGGATTTACATTTTGGATAAAAGAAAAAAATTTCGAATATCTATTTCGAATAGTTTAAGTAGTTTCTTTACAGATATGATTATGTTCAGGAACGATTATTGAATTTATACCCAATCCATAAAAAGTTTAGATATTATGAGGCTTTTCGTAAAATTGACGTTTTAGTTCTAATTTACGACAACCTTAATGGGTTGAACCATAATTTTTGTTAAGTATAAAATTGAAATAGCATTTAGAGTAAAAACCATGATATTCTATTTATTTTTATTTTTTAATAAAAAGATATGGAATCGATTTTTATAACATTACTGTATTTAATTATTTATTCTTGGGGGCACTTGCTTCGGCAGAATATATACTACTATTTATTTTGAGCTTGTAATACCTAAATTCTCTAGGGAAAAATAAATTCAAGAATTTTTCAATATAATTTTATCTTGAAAAAAAAAACCACGTTCATCGGCTTCATTTTTTACTTTAACTGCATTACAAGCAACTTTGTTACCGACTAACGTCCATACCATGTTGGGCCCACCAGTTCTCGTTTATTGCGACGTGTCCGCCGAGAGGCGCGCATCTTGCAATAACCGGTAGCGATTTCGATCGTATATTTCCGAACATATTGTTTACTGCATAGTGCAAAAATCATTCGAGCATACGCAAATCTGCTATAATAGTTCTGTGTATAACAATACCTATTGTTGAAAGGCTATTATTTAGAATATACTTGTACGAGTTATTCTAACCTCAAAACAAAGTGACCAAAGAAGCGGTCGCCAAAGACAATGCCTTGGAAGAGGCAGAAAAACAACAGCAGGTTAACACCGAATTACTCAATGATATAGTTAAACCAGTGAGCAAGAGGAAAGCTCAAAACGAAAACATGTCAACTGCAAAAAGACGCCAGCACGAGCTGCCCTCGATAACGCTAAACAATAGGTTTGCCCCACTAGGCGATCAAGACAAAGAAGATGGCAATGATGTCATGGAAGAACCAGATGATGGATCTCAAGAAGAAGTAATAACACCAGTGAAAATGAAAAGCCGTAACCCACCTCCGATTGTTTTACACGGTACAGTAGAAGATCACTCCTCGCTTGTTGAAAAAGTTTCACTTCAAATCAAAGGAAAATTTCACATCAAATATGGCAAAGATAGAGTCAGCATATTTACAACGACAAAGGAAGACTTCATTTCACTCAAATCCAACATAGACGAGGGAATTGAATATCACACCTACACAGACAAGCAAGAAAAAACAAAAGCATTTGTAATTCGAGGTCTCATTAAGGGAATGGACACAAACAAAATAAAATCTGAACTCATCGAAGGTGGCCTGGATGTCATCTCTTGCAATAGTATGAATGGCACAATAAACCCGCTGTACATGGTAGTAACTAAAATCAACACTACACTCAATGCTATTGCTCAAAAACACAGGTATGTCTGTCACACTAAAATCCACTGGGAAAAGTACCAAAATAAGCGTAAGATCACGCAATGCCATAGATGCCAAGAATGGCGTCATGCAACGTCCAACTGTCGATGCTCACCAAAGTGCCTGAAATGTGCTGAACCCCACCTTGCGAAGGACTGCGTCAAGCCAAAATAAACACCAGTGAAATGTGCTAACTGCGCAGGGGATCATCCTGCAAATTCTGTCAATTGCCAAGTCTACCATGACATATTGTCAAGTATGACTGCGAACAGGAAAAATACCACAAAAAACTCACCGACAAGAATGGATAGACAAGATACATCTCCACCTCATCCGCAGGACTTAATCCAGTTTCCAAGACTAAAAAATGCTGCGGGTCCTGTCAGCAATTACTGGACTCAAGTGCATCGCAGTACCCCAGCAGGACCACCACAAGGAGATACCAACAACAACAGCAAAAGCCAGCTTAACAACGCAGACAACAAAACTCCCAGCAATAATGCAAACAGTATTAATGATCTTATGTCTCTTGTTAAGGAGCTTAAAACACTAGGTAACCTCATTTATATTCCAAAAATGTTAATACTAGTATCCTCTCTTAATGCCCAAATGAAGCACTGCACTTCAGGTCTTGAAAAATTCCAAGTTTTCTATACATTCTGTTCAAAGCTAGAAAACAAGGGGTAAAATAAATATTGTAAGCTGGAATGCTAATGGACTAAGGTCAAAAGTAGCTGAGGTAATAGATTTCCTAAAAACCAAAGATATAGGTATTCTTTTAGTAAATGAAACAAGGCTGAAAACTAATGTAAAGATTAAAATTAGAAACTACTCAATCATACGTAAAGACAGAGATAATGGCGGCGGTGGCGTGGCTATCATTATAAGAAACGATATCAGTCATAGAATTAAAAGTTCAAATCAAGGTATAACAATTGAACATTTATGCATAGAACTTGCAAACAATACAGTAATTATTGCTGCTTATAACAGACCCACAAATGTTATTAAAAAACAAGATCTAGACAACTTGTTCAATATATCCAACAAAGTTATACTCGTAGGTGACCTCAATGCACGCCATTTTGATTGGAACTGTCATATCAACAACAGAAATGGCATCACCATAAGAGACTATTCAGAACCCAACAACTGCATAGTCATACACACTGACACCCCAACGCACTATCCAACCAATAATATGACGCCCACCACAATAGATATTCTTATTTACAAAAACGTAAGAAATATATCAAAGCTCGAATCTCTGAGTGAACTGAACTCTGACCACAACCCTATTTTCTTTTCGCTAGGCAACCTAAGACTTAATAATATAGAACGTCACGCACTAGACTATAAAAATGCAGACTGGAAAAAATTTAGAGCACAATTAGATGCAAGTATTCGTATTAACAACAAAATAGATAGAATTGATATTCTCGAAAAGGAAGTCATAGACTTTTCGGCAGCTATTAGCAAAAGCATACACAAATCCATAAAAACGATTAAAGTCTGCTGCGATAAGTGTCCTCTGCCACAAGAAATTACTCTTTTAATTAAACAACGGAATAAAGCGCGTAAGGTTTGGCAACACTCAGGACTTGCGATGGACAAAATAATTCTTAAAGTTCTGACAGAACTAGTTCAAAATAATATAAAAGAGCATTATAATTCTCAATGGACCAATAAACTCAGCAAACTCAATATCAAGGACGGGTCCTTATGGAAGCTAGCAAAAAACCTTAAGAACACAAATGAAACCGTTCCAACACTTACAAAAAATAATAATATAGCAATTACGGATAAAGAAAAGGCAGACATGCTAGCAGAAAGTTTTGAATCTGTCCATAAAATAAATTTGACTAACAACACTCCAGAGCAAAACACAATAATCGAAACAGTCCATAACTTTATGACACACCAAAATGAACTACCCTCAAACGACTGGAGTAAATTCTTAACATCACCTAAAGAAGTAGCTAGCCAAATTAATCATCTTACGTCGCTTAAAGCGCCAGGTGCAGACAAAATTCAAAATATCGTAATTAAAAACTTTTCAAGGAAAACCATCGTGCAATTTATGTACATAATTAATGCGATACTAAAACTTTCACACTTCCCAAACAGTTGGAAAATAGCAAATGTAGTGGCTCTACCCAAACCCCAAAAAGATAAGTCGTCGCCAGACAGCTACAGGCCAATCAGTCTGCTACCAGCACTAGGTAAACTTACAGAAAAAATCATACTGGCCAGAATAAAAACACACGAAGTAAAACACAAGCTCACACAAGATGTACAGTTCGGATTCAGAACAGGTCATAATACTGTACAACAAGTAGTTAGAATAGTTAACGATATAAGCTCGCACTTCAACATGAACAAAGTCACAGTAATGTTGCTACTAGACATTCAGAAAGCTTTTGACAAGGTGTGGATTGATGGTCTAATTTACAAAATGCTCAAACAAGGTTACCCGGATACAATAATCAAGCTTATACATTCGTATATGACGAACAGGAGCTTTCAAGTAGTAATTAATAATCACAATTCTATCCTAAAAACTATTAACGCAGGTGTTCCTTAGGGGTCCGTTCTTGGTCCAGTCCTCTTTAACTTATACCTTAATGATATAATTGCATTTGAAAAAACGAAGCTAGCATTATTCGCAGACGACACAGCAATATACACGCACTCATTCAGTGCGGTAGTTGCAGCCAAACAGATACAAACACACATGTATATGCTTGAAAAATTCTATACTCATTGGAAAATTCAACTAAATACTCAGAAAACCGAAGCAATAATATTCACACGGAAGTTTAAGGACACAAAAATCTTCAACAAAATTACGGTATACAAGCAAAGTATACCTACCATCTCAAGTGTCAAGTACCTAGGCATTCACCTAGACAGTAAATTAACTTACAAAAAACATATCAGGAACTCCATAACTAAAGCCTATGGCGTAATGAGGAAACTTTACCCACTCATGCTCAAAGACTCTGCGTTAAGTCAAGAAAACAAAAGACTTCTATATATAACTATGCTTAGACCCATCATAACATATGCTGCCCCAGTCTGGTGCACCGCAGCTGTGACCAATGTAAAGCCCCTTCAAGTTTTTCAAAATAAGTGCCTTAGACTAATATTAAATCGCGATAGGTACACTAGAATAGCAGACTTACACAGAGACGCAAATCTCGAGACAATAAAAGAATTTATATATAAACTCTCCCAAAAGTTTTACACTACCCAATTGAGTAATAACAAATTACTAAAAAATATCACTAGAATAAAAGAACACAATGCGCCATATAGGTTAAAATACAAACTTCCGTACCAAAACTTACCTGTATTCCGTCAATGAAACAAATACTATAAAATTAGTTCCTATTAGCTAACTTACAACAAAGTGATAATAATTATATCCTAGGATAAGATGGAAGCTCTTCCATATGGCGATTTATATAAAACAGGTTTTTCGATTGTTTTCCTGTTACTTTTATAAAAATTAGAATAAGATACTGCATACCATTAAACTGTTAACTACTAGATCATACGGATTATATCCAAAATAACATAAGTGAAGGTTAAGCGGCAGCAGGTACTTCAAATTAAAACCATTGTAAACACATATGTATGTATGTATATCTATTTGTTATCTGTTAATAAATATATTTTGAGTTTGAGTTTGAGTTCTCGTTTGATCACTGAAGTTAAGCAGCATTGGGCGCGGTCAGTACTTGGATGGGTGACCGCTTGGGAACACCGCGTGTCGTTGAGATTCAGTTTTTTTTTCTGTGACAAAAAGTAGTTTTGTAGTATGTACTTTTTCAGTCCACCGACCAGAAAAATATTTTTCTCACCTCCGGGCCGAAAGCGACAACTTTCGTTCCGCTGCGCGGAACGAAGTTCCCGGTTTTCGGCTCCGTCGATGCGAAAAATCGTATACACTCCTCGGGCAGTAAATAAGAAAGCCTCAGCCTGATTTTGTCTATTTGATCTATTTTGGCAAAACCGGGAAAAAAAATATCTCATGCTACACGGGAGGGCGTATATTTTTCTTCACCTCAAGTGATTGCTGCCCTCGCTTCGCTCTGTCAGGAAACTCCACACTCGGTGAAAATCATGCACTTCGCTTTCTATTAACATAATACACTGTTTTCTGATCGCATGTTATAACTTTATTTACAATGTATTCTGACGTTCCGGATTGCATTTGAGGCGTAATCTTCCCAGGAAAGTCCCATTTATCTATTTCATTCGCAGTTTCGATATTTCTCAATGTTGTAAACAGGAAAATCCAATTTATCTATTTGTCTCGCAGTTTCGATATTTCTCAATGTTCTTAACAGGAAAGTCCAATTTATCTATTTGACTACGCAGTTTCGATATTTCTCAATTTTCTTTACAGAAAAACCCGGCTCTTGCCCCGCTCAGCCAACGGGAAGGTGGGTATGCTCGTCGACCTGCAGTGCCGACAGTGATTGCCGTGGAACGGCGAAATGTTGTAAAAACCGTTGTGGTGCATTCGCCTGCCAGAAACCAGATATTGAGGTGATCGAGTCAATCGCAATACCGTTTGAAGGTCAACCGGAAATAATATCCAACGACATACCAAACAGAAATCCGTTCCTTTACAATTGATTTGTAAATCATAACCAAATGCACAATAATTACGAATAACTAATAGTGCAAATACACTATTTGTTAATTTTGCTCATGTTCATGAAGCTCACTGTAATGAGTTGAAGTACAAGATTACGCTACTTAATAGACTTTCATCAAGGACTCTTGAAAATCTCGCATAACACAGTGATGCAACGTTAGCTATAACTCATATTGAAATAAATTAAATCCCAGGGTCTCTGGTGTGAGAGTCATGGCTCAAAAGACAGAATATGCGGGTCAGCAGATTTTTTATAAGAAAAACATGCATTACCTAATTATATCTGTAGCTAGTCTATAAACCTAAATAGATTTTAAATAAGACCTACAATCAAAGAAACAATTCTTCAATTATATATTGTATTTTATTAAAAAATAAATAAAATTTGAAATACATTTTTTATTTTTATTCTAACCCATTTATATACTTTTTTATTTTTATTTTAACCCGTTTTCTACAGAAGGAAAAATGTTTGGATAATCTTCATAACCTGGTACTATTTTAACTGAAACTTCAATAATAATTTAAGAATGCACTATGAATACCTTTATCACTTAAAGTCTGACTAGATTAAGTAGAATTTCAGATTTTTGCAACAGAAGAGAAATCTGAAAAAAATGAAGGCCCTCAAAGATATTATAACCATACCATTTTTATAATACACCAACTTTTTAGAAGCGGATTCGAACAGTTTCATAAAAACTGCCTTCAAAAAGTCTTCAAAACACAAGAATTAAGGAGGCTCTAAAAAAAGTAATCTGAAAACATTTTATATTGATGATTTTGTTCTTTCTACAAAATTTAGATTAAAACCGCATGCAGTACATAATGGAGTACTATAATTATGCAATTTTGTCTAAGGATATGGCACACCAGAATGGTGTGAGATAGAATGTGAAATTTGTCACTTGTCTCAAACCAGTGAATGAAACCGGTGAATAGATTTGAGCTTCCGATATCTCAAAGCTATGAATCCAAATGTGTATCTTTATTTATTGAAAACTTATTGAATAATCAGCTGCAAGAAATCCAATTTCCACTGCATCTTCAACCGTAAGTCGCATTACAGAATTACCCAGTAAGAAATCGCGTAGCGACACAGCACGTCACAGGTACATCACAGCGTAACGTTACCGTTGCGTTATGCGGTGACGCACCTGTGACGTGCTGTGTCGCTACGGTGCCGTTCCCGTGGCGTCAGATTCCTTACTGGGTACATCCCTCACAAACAAAATATGATATCGGAAGCACAAATCCTTTCTCTGTTTTGGTCTTAAGTCTACAATCCATAGAGAAAAACATAGATTTCGGAAAATGAACTTGAGAGATTTACATACAATAAAATTTCTCACCAACACATCTGTTTCAATATTTTTCCTTAGCTCTTATTGAAATATAGAATACGCTTTTTACGCATTGACCTAAAAAAAATGTTGATTACTTTGCTTAACATATATAATTGAAAACATGTTTTCACATTTTATTCCACAAAAAAAACTATTGAAAATAAACATATTGCACAAAAAATACCTAAGTATTATTTCGACATTTTTGAAGAGGTTATTTTTTCAGTCTGTCATAGTTTTCCAAGTGTTTTTGCAATATTGGCCCAAAGTTATTATCCCCATATTACATGTCACATGAACAATTATGAAAATGTTGGAGAATTCGGAGCCCTATTTACTGTGGAAATATAGTCATGTTCTCTCCGCTATCTCCGTTATGTCAAAATAGGAAGACACAGCGCTTTGTACGCTAGCGGTAAATATGGGAAGCGAATCAATTATAAATATCAATAATGTTCTTCTAATTGGCAGCTATATTACATATGACGTTTATTACTGAAATGTAATGACAGTAATATCCGTAATAATTCAAGATTTGCATTTTATATTCTTTATGCCAACTTTTTTCACTGATGACACTAGTTGTATTCTTATCTTTCTTTCTTCAAATTGGTGTGGATTAGTGACATTGACTGAGAGTGCTCCGTTCAGTTCATATTTTTTTATGTACTCCCTAGCAAAAATACCCACCATGTATTCCACGAGGTGTGTACCTGCCATTCTGCCACCTACGACTTTGCATTTTCCACCGTGTATTCCACCACGAAATGAGGCCCCGTTAATGGTGGGACACTGGTGTATTCCACCGTTATTTCACCGTGTTTGCCATCGTTATTGAACGGAGCCAAAAATGGGCCCTAGGTGGGATACATAACCATGAATGTCATTGTATATTCCACAACCACCATTACCTTGCAAATAGTGGCATACGAGACTGGGCCACCGCGAATGCCACCGTGTATTCCACCGCAGTCAGTACTTCAGTGATGGTGGCATAGGCGACCATGTATCCCACCTAGGGCCCATTTTTGGGTCCGTTCAATAATTGTTGAAAACATGATGAAATAACGGTGGGATACACCGGTATACCACCATCAACAGGGCCTCATTTCGTGGTGGAATACACGGTGGAAAACAAAAAGTCGGATGGAGCAGAATGGCAAGTACACACGTCGTGGAACACAGCTTCGTCGTGGCTACGAGGTGGCTACATCAGCTACATGGTGGCTACATTGGTGAGTGTTTTCCCTAGGGCTGGTGGAAAGATCCCACTTGCATGTCGCCGCGTGAAAATATGCTATTTCACAAAGTGATTCAATGCTTGGAACTTTTTTTATTTTTTTGCAACCATCCATGAGATAATGTGCTACTACTCAGTCGGTAACAAAAACTGTAAGGCGTTGTTCGGAGCCACAATTCATCTTTTTAGCAAAAGACGAGAAGTAATGACTACGTCTAAAAAGTCCGGAGTCAATACTTTTCATCTTTTATTCGAAAAATGAACCGTGGCGGGGAATAACACTTTGGGAGGTTTCAACTATCTCACTCGCACTTATGGCGATCTGAGAGAGACAGACGATATGTTGCACATCGCCTTAAGGTATTTGCTATACCGACCGAGTAGTCGTGGGTGCGAGTGAGACGATGCCATTGGTGGCTGCAGTGGAGCGAAAGAGAACGACACAATCATGTAGCACATCACGTTGACGTGATGTGTTAGTGCTCGGTCGGTAACAAAAACTGTAAAGCGTTGTTCTTGGTCACAATTGATGTTTCAGGCAAAAGTACTGACTGCGTCTTGGCACTCTGCAGTCAGTACTTCTCGCCTTTTATTCGAAAAATCAACCGTGGCGAAGAATAACACTTATGGCGATCTGAGAGAGACAGATGATATGTAACACATCACCTTAAGGTACTTTGGTATTGCGTGTGGCCGAAATAAAACAAGAGGTTTGGATTTCACACAATTTTTAACGTTCCACGTAGCACATAATATTGCCTGAATATTGCAGGAATATATCGAATATTACATTGCACAGGAATACATTGACCGCAAAACAATTGCCAATAATCTTTTTAATATTTCCGAACATTACCTGATGGCATGGAAGTTAGCAACGTTGCTGCAACGAAATCATTGTTAATTTTTTTTCTGCATGTTAGAAGGATCTCTGTTAGGTCAACCATGGTTTTTCTATTTGCTACGACATTAAGGAAGATACTGAAATTATTTGACTCTAATCGATCGTGTGGAAAACTTTCCATGCACCAAAAACTGTATTACTTTCGTAAAAATTTTGGTAGATTAACAAAAAAAACGACTATTTTCTCGTTCTGTAATCATTTAATGAAAATATGGTAGTTTTCAAGCATCCTTAAAAAATGTTGATTTCAGCGAGACTTTTTCACAGTATGCTATTACCGCACCATTAGCAGCAGCAGAACCACTGGTGAAGGCAAAATCGGACATCAACATTTCCTCGTGGAAGTTTTTCAAAGGATTAAAAAGGAAGAAAGTAATTTGTGAAATTCAACATTACATGTTTTTTTTTTTTTTTGTATTTCTGACATAATCTTCCCTACGATAAAATTGATGACATAACCTTCCCATAAATTAAAATTGATGAGCGTATTTCCTCATAAAATTAACTTTATAAAAACCGAAGAATAGGAAGGAAGCAATATGCATAATACCACTTTGTATCCTTATTGTGTAATCATTTTCTCAAAATATTCCCAGACAGACAAACGTGCAGTACCGTGCAACACGGTGTGCCGCCAGAAGTACGTTATGTACGTCCGCACGTAACAGATACTGTGACGTGACGACGTGCTGAATCAGCACTGTGCCTGCACGGTTCCAGTTGATCGTGCAACTGCTCTAAAGTGCACAATGTGCTGATATCGTGCAGACACAGTGTTGGATTCAGCACGTCGTAACGTCACAGTATCTGTTACGTACGGACGTACATAACGTACTTCTGGCACGCCGTGCAGTCAGTTACGCCACTGTACAGTCACCGTGTTCCCAAATGTCTGTCTGGGTTGCAGTCTTCAATCATACTTCAAGAATTTCGATTTTAACGAGCGTTTTTTAAGTACAGTTCCTCGTATAGGTGGATTTTTCAAAGGATTAAAAAAGAAGTAAACAATTTGCAAAATTCGATATTGCATGTTTCTTTTTTTTTACATTTCTGACACATCCTTCTCTATTAGGAAGTTAAAATTGATGAGCGTATTTCCTCATAAAATTACCTTTGTAAAAACCGAAGAATAAGGAGGAAGCAATATGCATCATTTTACTTTTCATCCTTATTGTGTAATCATTTTATCAAAACATTGCAGTCTTCAATCATGCTTCAAGAATTTCGTTTTTAACGAGCATTTTTTAGCTGCAGTTTTACGTAGAGGCGGATTTATCAAAGGTTTAAAAAAGGAAGGAAGCAATTTGTAAATTTCGACTTTGCAAGCATTTTTTTTCGAACGCTAGTTTCGACTTTTTATGAAGTGAACTACACTTCTTCATAAATGTGTCTTTGTGAAAACCGAATAATAGAGAGGATGCAATATGCATAACTCCACTTTGTATTCTTAATGTGTAATAATTTTATTGAAAAATATCAGTCGTGAATCGAGAATCTCATAGTATGCTGAGAATGTTAGAGTATACGATTACCGCACCATTGATAGCAGCAGAACCATGCTAACTCTGAAAAAATAAAAGCGAACATAGAAGAGGAGATCGTGACTCAACTCACGTCCGAGAGTCTAGTTTATCGCGGTCAAGTGTACATGTACGTTTGTTATTTAACGACGATATATAGTGTCGGGCCGTCGACGTACATTTATATCTGAAAACATCATTGCATATACAAAGCCATATGTACATGTGAGGCTAATCTCCCACTCACTTGTAATCTCCAGGCCAACACTCTTATGTTAAAATACTACGTACGTTTCAGCATTGGTAGCCGGCAACAGTAAGCGAGGAAAATCCCAGCCAGTTTATCCGGGAATAAAGCGTTAAATACAATTTGTCATACAGCACAAACATAGATCTACATATAGTGTTATATGCACTATACATACGATGATGCTACATGAAAATATCGTCGTCCGAGGAGCTAAATGCGTCAAAACTTCGCCTTTCGCCGTTCCTCGAGAGTTGTACATGAAGTGGGGATCTTCGCTCGCAGTATAAGGAATAAGACGCTCCAGTCCTTAGTGAGAGACGTGTTGGCCTTCTCTGAACACACTTACAGATCATTTCTGAAAATCTGTGCCACTGCCATGGACGGTGAGTAATTGTCTATCGTTAGTTACTGTAAAGCAACTTCCGCTCGAAGAAAGTGTATATCGATGTGATCGACAATTGCAGATTTTATGTAAATCATGAATTCCGTTTTTTTTAAGCCCAAATTTGCCTTCTTGTGTTCTGTCTGGTGTTTGCTATTGGCGAGCTCAATGCCCAACTATCACGTAAGTATTCATGCCGTTCACCAATTAAAAAGGCATCAATTGTAGGATAGAACGGAGAAATCACGGTCACTAAGGAATATATGTATTTTTCTGGAAACTAATCATCTTTTGTGTAAAAAGTAGACTGGAAATGCTAACTTTAGTAACTCATCTTTGAAAATGACAACACGGAAATCAATATCGTTAATGAATCATTTATCTTTTTATTGAATATGGAAAACACTGCATTATTCGACGATTCGGGTAATAACGATCACCGGTGGGGTAATACCAGCCATTGTAGTACACCGTCTATTACCGAACAATCTTCCAATTTACGACAAAAAATACTAACAAAAAGAAACAACTTTTTAACGTACAAGGGCGGTTAAGATTGAGGAAGTAAACCTTCTTTTAAATGCGGATGACAAATTATATTTATTTTTTTTATTCTCAAATTCATAAGTTAGATGTCATTCACTTCTATGAACAAACAGTAAAAATGAACATTCAAAATAGAGGTCGAATATAACAAAATTCAGGTGACTGGTATTGCCAAGTCCCAGTAGGATTTAAAAAAGGATGCAAAGTAGAACCCTGCACATTGCTTACTCATTATTATTCACTTTTTTGCACGTCTACCTCTATCAGGAAGTATGTTTATCACTGTCTAAAAAGTGAAAAATAATAAAAAAAGCAATGTACAAGGTGGTTCTGTGCAGACTTGTTTTATATAAATTCAGAAAACGGAAATTTGCACACGTTTTGTCAAAAATATTGATCGATGGAACAGTTCTTGAGTTATTGAATTTTCGAAACCGTGAAAACACGCACACACGTGCATCCATACGGTCATTTTTCTATAAACCACGTTTGCGTCCGGACAGAAGCTTTGTTTTCATGAATTTTATTTAAAGATTCTCTTGTTAGAGCACTGACAATGGTCCAATACATTTTAAAAAAGTGGTTTAGAAAAGAGCCCGTGCGCATGTCCGTATACGTATTTGAAAAAGCATTACCAGATTACCAAAAAGATTTTCAAATTGCCATTTTCGTTCAGTTGTTTAAAACGATGGGTCCATTATTACCAATTTTATTGCGGCATAGTTAATTCTATTTTTTAAAGTTAGTAAAGCATTATTCACATTTGACATATAACGGGGAGTAATTTTTAGACGATTACCTAGTAATACGTATGATCCATAATTTTTTTACATTTCTCGAAAAAGATTTTTTTCATAGCTGTTAAACTTACGCAAATACGTTACAGGATCAATTAATTATCACGATTTGTTTATATTTAAAAAAACATCCCGAAAATGATGCGATTAACATCAATTACTTTTTGTAAACTCATATCACTAATCGTATTATCATGTACACGGTACATGTGCTGCATCCCACAACACTTTCCACTACTCTTATTTCATGTATAAAAATTTATAGCAACTAATAGAAAAAGCGCATTAATTGGACAAGTGCCACCAGAAATATAGCGACAGAGATAATAATAGAGTAATAATAATAGAGAATCGCGAGTGTTAATAGTACGTGATTTTTCACAGATAAAGGAGGTAATTGCCCTTTGCAAATGACCGTTACCAGGTGCACGCCCAGCTGTGTGAGCGATCACCAATGCAATTTTAATCAGAAGTGCTGTCACAATAAGTGTGGCAACATGTCCTGTGCATCACCGAGTTCTGTCCCCACGGGAACAGGACATTCAGAAACCAGAGGTACGACAAAGACTACATGGGATAATCTTCCTAAAATCACTCTTTATACTTAATTTAAATAAGGATGTAAAACTTGGCACATTTCTCCCTCACAATTTGGCTACCTCATAGAGGAAGCTTTGTTTTTGCCTTCATACTCATGATTGGGGTCTAACATACCCCACGCTTTTCTTGATCATAAAACCGGTCCTATGAAAATAAATGGACTTTATCATGCATTGATTTGTTTGTTTGTAAGAAAGGGAACGGTGTATGTTTTATTCGATTTAATTAACATTTAGTTAGTAAAAAATCCATTTGAAGTTTAAGAAACAGAAAAAATTAGCAAAAACCTCATTTTTTAAATAAAAAATTCTATATATTCAACCGTTTAACCGATTTTCAAATTTCAAACGGAGTTTTGAAGACGACATTCTAGACTATCGGAAGAAAGTACTGTCACTATGTTTCATTAAAAAAAGTCTATTTATTTGGAACATTGAAAATTACGAAAACGCGCAAATTGATAAACGGCGGAAGTCAATGAAAGTCACGAAAAATTGTATTTATACTATATTTTTATTAGAATTTCATTCAAGAAGGTTGAAAAAGTTAACAAAACGGAAAATGACAGCGCCTCATCTGATGAGGCGCAGTCACTGCAAAATAACAATGTATGGTCTTGACACACGGTGCGATGGCACCTGACGCAATGTACATTGCTTTTATTTGTATTTATTATTTTATTTGTAAATAATATTTGTGACCATTATAATCAAATTACGTAATAATATATCAATTATAGTGACTTTGATATGTAATATAAAATTAACTTACCGATCCGAAATTTTACCTGGGGCTCATGACTGGGGTGTATAACACCCGACACCAAATTCAAGACTGTACAGTGTAATTATAAACAAGCAACTGAAGTCGCGACCGACTTGACACTATTCGTAAAGGTTCAAATTGAATTATGGTCATGATAACGATAACATCTCTGGTTATCTTAGGAGCGTTGTTCAAAGTCCGCGTGGGGTGTGATACACCCCACTCATGAGTTGTAGGGTTAAAATTCGTCCGGTTGTATACATGTGCATTAGACCGTTTAACAAAACGGACTATACTTTTTTATCAGATTGTTCATCAACATTCAAATAAATTCACTTAAAAGAGAAATTCACGCGAAAAGACCGACGTGCCAAACATTTATTGCAAGTCTCTCTCGGAAGATGAAACTTTTGTTAACGTTAAAAAAAAATTAGCTTTCACAATGTAAAAAATGCAGGTATCGCATAACCATTTAGTACGCATCTTTTTTGTGAGACAATTAACATTGTCATACAATCACTAATTTTACTTTTAGCCCTAATTTATGGTCATTAAAATATTGCAGATTTAGTATAATGATATCCTTACCTAGTCGAGTTTGTGTTTAATTATTTATCACAAATCTTCCTCTATGGGAAAGCCAAAATCTATTAAACTACTTTCTCATAGAGGTAGATTTGTGAAAAGTGAAAAATAATGAGGAAGTTATGTACAAAGTTCTACTCAATGGTCATGTCAGCATTCTGCTAAGGATGCCTAGTATGTTAACATAAAAATCTTGAAAAAAAAAAAAAAATGTTTCATGTAAACAAAACTTTCTCTATGAAGAAGTAAAAAGGGTCTTATGCCGTAGTGAACGCTGCAGTCAAAATGCATTCAAAGTCCATTTAAGCGTGTTAATTTTTTTCACTGACAAATGCTTTCTTGTTTACAGATGTCTATTGTGCAGGTATGAAGTGCGGCCCTTACGAAAAGTGTCAGTTCGACCGATCTACTAAACGCGAGAAATGCGTTCGTACTTGAGGAACCAAATTTTCATCCACATGATTAAACAACATATACTATACCGGTTATAACTCAAATATTCACTGTTTTCGACAATATTATCGATAATTTATTGTATAGTAACCCATGCCAATTGAATAAATAAACGAACAGTTTTCGCATAATTCGTAGTCGTATGTTACTTTATGCGTTCTTTTTCATAGGCAGTGGCCCGCGTCTACAAAAGATATATCTGAAAAAACCGATATCATAAGTAGTTGTACGCATATTTTGATCATTCTCGATTCAGCACTCTATTCAGCGAAACCAAAATAATTGAAAACACGTCGAAATTTCACATAGTCAACTGCAACCCAAAAAATCGACTAATAATTAACTTGGCATAACAACAACAAAAAACTGTTGACAACATTAAGTGTAGAGTGTAGGGGAAAATGGGCATTTACGGGCCATCTAAGGAAAATCTCAAATATATTCCATAACATTTCATTTGTACAAAGTACGTCGTATGCACATAAAGTTTCAAGAGTCTTCTATTTCCAGATTGTACAGCAAATTTGCTTTTTACAAAAACCCTTTCTTAACCACTAGTAGGACAATTCACTTAAATTTAAATTAATTTGGATTAACCTACATTAAGTCAAGTTACGGCACTTAAGTCTTTCATATTCAGGTACATATTCCCTCATCATTTGAATCTCAAAAGAACATATCCACAGCCAGAGCCACCACCTTACTCTATACGCGCCCCTCATGTCTCTTTTAGAGTCAATACTGGATCGCATATCACTTCGGTCGCTTACACTAGAAGGCATTCCGTTATCCATGTGCTCCCAAAACATCAATCACAGCTAGTTTCTCTTATCACTAAAACGCACGCCAATAGCGATTAACTTTCGTCTTCTAGATACTCGAATGTTTCCATTCCCGATCTTTCCAATTTTTCGAAAACTCTCAAATATGCACATAATTCCCGAACTATGTTACCTTTCAAGGTTATCTCAGTCCACTGGACCAAGTCAATCCCCTCTTTCCCATCTCTCCATTCGTCTACCCCCTTTACCCATTTCTCATTTATCTCGCTTTATTTCGCTTTTCTTATTATCGCTCCGTCTTCCTTCCTTTTTCCCATAGTTCATCAATTTCGTCTAGTACCATATTAAACAACAGGGGGCTGAGCGGACAACCCTGCCTAACTCCCCTTCTTGTTCCGAAACTTTCCGTAATTCCATCACCTGCTATCACATCATTCGTCGTCCATTTATATATACCTTTGATCATTTGGCGCATTTTTCCTCTCACTGCCTTGTCCCACAGTTTCCTAAACATAATTCCTCGGTCAAACGTATCGAAAGCTGCGCTGAAGTCTACGAAGGCTACGAAAAGTTTCCCCCCCGGCCTTCTTGAGCCTGCTATTAATTAGTGAATTTAAAACAAAGATATGGTCCCTCGTGCCCCTACCTGGTCTGAAACCTGCTATTTCAAGGGTCTTCTATTAAGGTGATGTGTTACATATCGTCTGTCTCTCTCAGATCGCCATAAGTGCGAGTGAGATAACTGAATCTTCCCGAAGTGTTGTTCTCCGTCGCGGTTAATTATTCGAATAAAAGGCGAGAAGTACTGACTGCAGAATGCCAAAGCGCAGTCAGTACTTCTCGTATTTTGCCTAAAACATCAATTATTACCGAGAACAACGATTTACAGTTTTTGTTACCGACTGAGTAGTAGCACATCATCTTAAAATACAGGGGTTATACGCAATAAAATGATCGGATAGTTGTTATAATTCGTTATGAGAAAAAAGTCGGCTTTGACCGATATTAGCCGCAATCACGGGTAATACCAACCAGATATTGGGTAATACCAGCCGAGCATGGGAAATACCGGTCATCTCTTGGCACACGTCTGTGTGCGCACGCACTCTAAAAGAATCGACAAGGAGAGTAACGACCCAGATAGAAAACCACCGTGCAGTCACGCCGTGCGTTCAAAATTTATCGATATGGCACACGGTGTCATCATGGCGTACCGTCACCGTGACAGCATGCGGTGACGACTCGGTGACAGCATGCCGTGACGGCACGGTGACAGACACACTATCTGGGTTCTTAACTATAATTAATAACTTTATAATAAAAAAATCTTTTCAAAATAACATTTTTTACAACACAACTGTCACGGAAATTTTTAAGTTGCCAATCTAACCTCACATTTGCGCATAATTGCGTTTTTGTCTACAAAACACACGCAATATATACTTTTTACCCCAGATAGAATAACGTGCCGCCCGGCGTGTCGGCAGAAATGCGGAATGTGCGACGTCTCTAGGTAAAATTGTGACGGCACGACAGGCTGTAATCCTACTTTATGCCCGCACAACTCCGGTACGCTGTGGAACGTCTCGAAGTGCTGGCACCGTGTGGGTACAGTACTGGATTTAGCACGTTGTGCCGGAGTTATGCCGACACAGTACCGGATTCCAGCTCGCCGTGCCGTCACAGCACTGCCTAATGACGTCACACATACCGCATTTCTGCCAGCACGCTGTGCTGTTCGGGCAGTCATCATGCCACCACTGTGCTGACATTTTTTTATCTGGGTACAACTTAAAATTAATGAAGCAAAACACTCTTCAAATTCCTCAAATTCATTGTGCAAGAATTAATAAAATATTCTAATAAACACTCATCTTGAATTGCACGCAACCGAGAACTGAAAAACGTGTAACTCATTAGATGAATTGACCGGTATTAGCCAAGAACGCCGGCCGGTAAAAACCCTCAAACCTCTAGATTTAATTTGTAACAATGCAACATTGCATTCGGTTAAATATCAAATTCAATGTGCACTTTTAATAAAATTCAATAACCAAATGTTTCAACGGCAATAATAAAACATTTTTTAATTCATTTTATTTATGCTTAAAGTCTTAAGTAAATGTTGCGACTTACATCGTGAAGGGACGATTATATAATTCTCATCCCATTTCTGTTTACATCGCTAAAAAATTATTAAACGCATAATTTTAATTACTGGTTTTAGAAGGAAGAGAATCACAACAATTACAAGATTATATTCTTATACCGAATACGGACTTTGGTTCGTGAATTTACGATGTACCATCATAAATTTACGA
>OZ019968.1:24641662-24729162 GCA_963970395.1 Ephialtes manifestator
CCCATTCAAATTCTATCGATCTCTGTCAATCTCTATAATATATTTTTGCCAGGGAACCCTGTTCTCCCTTACAGTCGAGTGAGTTGACAAAAAAAAAAGTACATTCTTTATTCGTGATCAAATATGTATCAAATTAACGAATAAAATTGAATATGAAATGAAAAAAGAAAAATAAAACGTTATATTAAGCGCAAAAACATTTTTTTTTGTTTAAAAATTTACTGTGTTTTGGACAGTGGTATTTTTTCTATAATTCTCGAAAACCGGCCGAATCTAAAATTATTATCTATTCAGTTATATATTACAACATTTCTATATTGATTCAAACGGCTGTATATTTCGGCATTTGTACACAAAGACGACTGCTATATGCCTAAAAGCCATGTTTACTAATAAATTGTGCACTATATTTCACCTTGTTTCACCTAGTTTCACTGACCTTTTAACCGATTGTAACAGACTTCCAACCGATTGTTGTTTAAATCTCGGTTAAAAAGTTTGTTTTCTTCAGTTATTTTCGGTTAACACTCCGGTGCCACAGCTTGCCAGGATTTCCCCGATGCTCCGTAGAGTTTTGTCGTGTCCAAGTTTTGCAGTGTCGAAATTTTGTCGTACCGCTTACCTACTGCTGTAAACCGTTTCTTAGTGTCAGTGTCAAAGATCGTCTTGTAGAATTACGTTCGTCGCGACAAAATTTAGTTACGACGATTTGTCCGTGTTGAATCAAATCTTTGTACTACGTTGTACATGGAAAACCTCGGTACGCAGATTTTAATCGTGTATTGATTGCAATTCAAGTTCAGAAATTCGATATATCCTCAAATGACCACAATGGCGCTCGAGATGTTTTTATTAGTCGAAGAGTGTTGCCTCCTCACTTGCCATTCGAAAACAAACTGTCCGCGTTCGAACCGGTTGACAGAAAAGCGATTGGCAGGTTTACAGCTGTACAGCGCAAACGTACGTGCAAGGTGTTGCAAAATATCGCGTTCGCAATGATAACACGAATCTTTCACGTTGGAAATGCTCGTTGACTGTGCGCTCGCGATGATAAGCAGCGATTCTCAACGAAAATTGTCTACGTGAGAGAAGCCGGTAGTTTCTGCCTGTTCCAGACGTGATTGCCGCACTGGGGAAATATCGTGCGAGGTTAGGTCACAGGAGAAGGTGTTATAATAAGAGCTGTGCAATGGCTCTTGAATTCCTCGTCAACAGAATAAAGGCTCTTTTCGTATTGCTTCTGGGTGTATTCAGACGAGCTATTTGCTGTTTTCGCCGGCGACGACGGTCATCGTGCGACTCTATTCCCCTCTCAGCTGTTGGAGTAGTGCCGAATGTTGTCGTCAATCGTGCGGTAATACATAGGCAATTTTTATATTCTTTCTTTCTCTTATCAAAGAAGAGATCTTGTGTAAAACGAACTCGAAATTTCGAGGAGATCAATTATCATGAATTTTTTGTACAGGAGACAGAGCAGTGGGATCAGTGGGAGGAGAATCCTGTTGTCGTTGTACCGGACAAACCACCAAATGTCATTCAGACTAAGATCGAACAGTACAGACAGCAGGTGGCTAAACCACCTGAAACGGAGGATGAAGAACAACAAGCCAACTTCTTTGAGGTATCATCAAAATATTAGGCATATTTGCTTGTAATGTAAAACGTCTTATCGATAACTGCTGCTTTGTTTTTTTTTACTAAACACAATGTAGTATCTGTATATTTAAGTCAGTTGAGCGCCATTTGAAAAAACTTTGAACAGTTTTAAAGGTGAATCTAGTTTAAATTAAGGTAGATCAGGTTTTAAAAGTTTATATTTAACATAGGAAAAATATATAACAATGATTTTGATAAGTAATTTAGTTTGCACCAATATTTTATATTTATATATTTTTTATGATATATTTTTTATACAGTTTTGTATGAGATAAATTTGTAATTTTATTTGGCAAGTGATAGCTCATGTTGTTTTTTTGAAGACACTTGTCAAATTCACAGAGTAACTTACTTTGTTTTACTTCTCATCAGGAAGACATGATTTATTAACGTCATAGCTTTGTAACTATTTTGTTACTTTTTTTGTAAACAAATAGCTGTAATTTGAAACGGGAAAATATCAATACAACATAGTGTAATGAAGCTGCACTGTTTCAATCCCGAAACAATATGAGCAATCACTGAGCAAAATCAAAATAATATTACAAATTTTTCTCATTAGAAAATGAGTCAAAAATATGTCCATAAATTTATTGGCACAGACTGAGTTATTGTTTAAATAAATTTAACGCTATAGATATTACCTATATTAAGTAGGAGCTTTTTAGCCACATCTGCCTTAATTTATACCACTTGCTACTTCGTATTGGTTCAAATTGCTCTTCAGATTTTAGCACTCCATTGTCCTGACTGTACCGATGATACTACCTTCATATATGGTCTCACAGTTTCTTGGATTATGTTCCATTCTCCTGAGAAATTTAATTAAATTGCTGCACACCTAGGAATAAGGATGCATAGTAGAATCTTGCGCATTGCTTCCTCATTATTATTTACTTTTTATCAAGTTACCTTTATGAGGAAGCATGTTTATGGATTTTGTCCTTATAAAGCTTTGTTAACATAAAAAAATAATGCATGGCAATGAGCAAGTTTGTATATCGTATTATTATTTTAGATATATTAATGAAAAAACGAATCTTAGCCAAATTTTTTTCATCAAGAAAAAATGAACAAAAGTTTAAATTCCTATAAAATCTGTACCTTTCTGCAAAACTTTGCTACATTAGATATCTAACACCATTCAATATGTTTTTATTTATGTAGAAAATTTGTGCTTGTTAGATTAACTTTTTCAAAATGTTATACAATAAAGTAATTTTTTTATAAAATTGACCACTCCATAAATTCCGAAGCGCTTTATCGATTTTGCCCAAATTCAATATCAAAGCCATCACTTATTCAAAGTTTCATACTAAGAGCCATTTGCCCACCACTTTCAATAGTTTGGAGCCATTTTTTTTGGTAAATAGGTTGATAAATAATACTCAAATTTTAAGAGAATACGCGAAATTATAGTGGAAATGCACTAAGCTTCTTGCTCCGTGATACTCAAAGTCGGTTCTTCAAAAGTCTCAAAAGATCAAATCTGACATTATGTGCAAGAGAGACAGACCTATAGACGTTTAATATTGGTAAACGAAATTTTCACGGGAGTATCACCGCCTCTTACGTTTCAGCTCAAAAGCGAAATTTTTTTTCGCCTTCGGGCGATAACGAATATTTTCCAAAATCCTAAAAATCACATTCAATCAATATGCTTGAGCCAATTTTTATAAAATGGATACCAATGAAACAATAAACAACACTGTAAGTTGCATTAAAAGTTGAGCTGGTTTGTCGGACTAGTTGACAATGTATGGGGACACGAATTTTGGCACGGTTTTTTTTAAACTACAAATAGCACTTCAATTTTGTAATGTTAGTTTTGTAATGCTAGCAATGTAGCATCTTATTTCCTTGTATTACTTTTAGGACATGACACCAAAGATCACCAGACAAACGAAAATAGTTGTCCGAGACAAAAAATCAGAGCAGTCCAACTGGAATCCGTCAAAATTCGCAGTAGCTACCGAGAGGGTACCGACGAATGAGTTGGGCGTATGGGAGGACAATACGACAAGCTGGGAAGAGGAAACTGTCGAAGAATTCGGCGATCCTACCGAGGCACTTAGAGAGCAAAGGAGACGAGAACGCGAGCGCCGACTTTTCGAGCAGCTACAGAGACGAATGGAGTTCAACTGTAGGCCCCAGCCGCTCGGCGAAAAAATAGGCTCTTGATCGGAGGTTTCGCTCGCGGGAAGCAATACTAATCGCAATGGTATTTTACCATACCGCGATCTCGCAAAGTCAAAGCGTCCGAAGAATAATTCTAACGGCGTTCAACGATTGTACCGGGAGCATGGTGTTCCCGTTTCAACCAAAAAAATCCAACAGCTGGGTACGAAACGGTATTAAATGAAGCTCAACAAATTGCAATACTCCTCGAAGAGACGATTGTTCGCTACGATTGTACTTATCGCACAGGGTTGGGCATTAATGAAATGCGATATCATACGAATACGAAGTGATTTGAATTTTTATTATTTTATTTTAAATCATAGTTTGTTCAATATTTTCATAGAAATCAATTATAACGAGGTGGATGAATAATTGTAAGAACAATTCGTAATATTTACCTCCATCAGGAAATCTACATGAAGAATTGCCCAACTCTGTTAACGCAATGACGGCGTAAGGCAACATTTACGATACCGCAAAAATGATATGAATCTATTCCTTTCATTACCTTGTGATGTATATGTAATTATTTCTTTAAAACAGATTGATTTTATTCAACAGCAATTTTGTAAGTCATCGGGACGCCGAATGTTTATAGTTCGGATGAGAAAATATACAAGAAATATAATTTATCAGTTTAATCGAAAATTGGTGTGTGTTTGTGTATGATGGGCGATGTTTATTCGATATTCTGATAATCAATGTTTTTCACCGCTGTATCGATTATTTTACATCGATGTTGAAAACTATGATGCATCAAAGCGAAACCGATTGTTAGGAAAAATAATCGATGTTTGTTTAACGAAACTTATGCTTCGGGAACAAGCGACACCGGCGTCTAGATTCGACAACTCCGGTTTACAGTATATTTATTTCAATCTTTAGTCATTCATTTTCATTTAAATTTGGCACCCAAGTGAATCAGCTCCCTTTGATCCTTGTATATTTTATTTTTTTTACAAAATAATGTCTCCCGAAATATAGATTTTGTCTTTTTTTTTATTAAAAGAAAGAGCTTAATCGCTCTAACTTCGGCGATTTTGCTAAATATTTCCTCATAAACGAAGCTTCACTCAACGTTCGGTATTTAATTTGGTTCAAATTCCGATCCGAAAAGCAGTTCCCATTATATAAAGCTATTTTTATCGACTTATATCCATTTTCGCATAAGCTGAGATAGCGAACTCAAATGATCTACATAATCTGAATAATATTCAGTGATTCATGATTTATTGAAGATCGGTAAAAGGGTTTGGATTTTATAAGAATTTTAAGTTTCTTTGCAAAGACGAACCTTATGCGTTGCTACTTCGTTATTTTTCGTTTTTTTTACAAAGCTCCCTTCATGGAGAAGTAAAAATCAGTTAAGATGTTTTCTCGCTGGTAGCTTTGGAAAAAATTTGAAAAAAAAAACGAAACCAATGAGTTTAGATTGTTGTCCAGGTCTTTAGTTTAAAAAAAGAATAATGTAGTGCTTCGTGTTAAGCATTATTTCGAAGAGCCTGCTTTTTTTAATTGTCCGTTACATCGATAATCTTCGATGTTTTGGAGAATAAATCGATTATGAAATATCGGTATTAATTGTAATCGATTACTTTAACATCGATGTTTTTTTCAATCATCGCTGGATGCGTGTTCGTTTTCGCGGCATTTTTTTTAATAATTACATTGATCGGACGATAGAAGGCGCGATTGAGCCGCGGCCTTTAAATTGTTTTCGCGCGCCAGGTCCGGCGAGTTTTCGCGCGTCGCGTTGCGCCACAAAGGAATGGCGTTGCTGCGGTAGAGTCACGCAGTCGCGCGTTTGTTCTCGCAAAATGGCGGACGTGGAGCAACGAGCCAAAGAGAGTTCTACAGTAGGAGCTAAAGATACGATGGTGAAGCAGGAAAAGCGTGATAACGCGTTGTCGAACGGAGGCAAAGGTTCCGGCGATGATGCTGACAGCCTCGAGGAGCTACCCCTTGACATTGGCGAGCATTACTTGGTTCGAAGATCGGACGACTCCTGGCGTGAGTATCGGCGATCGTCGCCTTCCTCCAGTCTCCCCTCGACTCGTCTACGCATCCCGAACACTCCTCGGTTGTCTCCGTCGTTCGTCGTGACTAACCGATCACGCGGTCAACGAACGTGCATACAAATTCCGCCAACTTTACTCTGATCTAACAAAATGATATCACTTTTTATGATAAGCATGCATGTGTACTGTCACTGATTTTTCGTATATGTAAATGACACTAAGTTGTGTACAAATATATGTTTTTAAAAAATATGGCATGTTTACATTATGTTGTGTATCACAACATTTGCATGGTTTAATTACATGGAGCTTAAAAGTGCTTAAAGTGATATTACTGCTTTTGGTATTTTTAAATCACAAATTATCATCATGATCATGACAATAACCTTACTTTTGTTTTTATTGTTAACATTTTTTTTGTTCACTAGAATTTTTTATGATTTTCATTTTTTGGAAATACTATGTTTTTATTTCTAAAATTTTAATTTAAAAAAAATCGTTCATTAGTTATGTTTTGATATTATATAATTCGTTACTTTACTGGTATTTATAAAATTGATAACTTAAAAGGGTTTATCCAGTTAAATAAAAAATTTTAAAAAATAAAGAAGTTGTATGCTTATTTATTACAAACATATTTTTAAGGAGCCATTGCTTTTTGTAAATAATAATGTATAGTATCATTGTTGTTATAATTATTATCCCATAATAATAATCTGCAGTGCTCATAAAAACATGTGAACAGTTTTTAACTAACAAATTTGACTTTTTTAAATTTCTAACAAAATTGAGAAAAAGAGGGCAAAACACATACTTCCATTGATTTTAGAGAAATTCCTACCAAAATAATTAGAGAACTATTATTTTAAAACATAAACATTGTTTCATAGCTACAAAACAATAGTAATCTAATCAATCATACTAAAAAATATTTGTAAAATGAAATGATGGAGGTTTATAAATCCAGTTAGATTGTACTGCAGAAGTAAGTGCAATTTAAGGTTCATTATGTATTTTTTTAATTTTCTGCAGGCATCACTATTTTCTGCTGTAAGCTATACAATGTAAAGTTTCATTTTAATGAAATGAAATTGGTAGAAACTAGTCAGACAGTTATTGAATTCATTTGCAAAATTACCTGCACAAATTATGATTACATTTTTTTATTGATAAATCTGAAGTTGATGGCCTTCCAATTCAATGTGAAAAGAGACAACATCATCTATACTTAGACACCGTAAAAATCGGCCGATAAATCGAGATACTTATCGATAATTGCGGAATTGAAGTTTTAGATATTTTTCAACAAATTTTACAGATCCCGCAGAAATAATACAGACGCGTTACAACGAGGCCGACAGTCACTATGAATACTACGTCCATTATGAAGGTCACAATAGAAGACTCGACGAATGGGTACCAAGGGACAGAATTATGTCAAGCAGATTTGATATGAGTGATCGCAGTTGGAAAACAAGCGAACGACCGGCTAGCGACCTTCTCGCGGACTCGACGGATCGTAAGATTACGAGAAATCAGAAAAGGAGACACGATGAAATCAATCACATACAGAAGGTGCGTGTAATTCTTGTAAAATCAACACCGCTACTTTATTCCTAATAGTCCGTGAACGCGTCCCGCGCGCACTGCCTGTTTGCAGCTAAATATGAGGCATTTCATACCAATTCATTGGGAAAATTTACAAAATTCTGAAGGAATTCTGCAATTGCACACATCATATATTTAAAAAATTCCAAGGACTCCTTTTACGAGATAATGATATTACTATTTCGTCTTTTTTTAAGGTGAAGTGTTACATATCGTCTGTCTCTCTCAGATCTCCATAAGTGCGAGCGAGATAGCTGAATCTTCCCGAAGTGTTATTCTTCGACACGGTTGATTTTTGCTTCCTCATAGAGAAAAAATGTGTGTGTGTGTGTGTGTGTGTGTGTGTGTGTGTGTGTGTGTGTGTGTGTGTGTGTGTGTGTGTGTGTGTGTGTGTGTGTGTGTGTGTATGTGTGTGTGTGTGTGTGTGTTACACGATCGAAAAATGTAAACCTTTATAACTCGGAAATGCCTTGAGATATCAAGCTGAAATTTGGACCATATATAGAGGGATCAAGTTTTTTGTTAAAATCCACTTCATCGTTAAAATACTACGCGTTTTTTAATTTTTTGAAAAATGTCTGTTTACGCGATAACTCGTTCAATTTTCGAGATATTGATCTTAAAATTGGTATGAATTTGAGCTTTCATACGCCGGTTATCGCTATTGAATTTGGTTAAGATCGGTTGAACCGTTAAAATTTTATGATGTTTTGAATTTTTTTAAAAATTGACATCGCTCTATTGTAACTTTTATAAAGCTTAAGATACCAAGCTCAAATTTTGTATATAAATGAAACAATATTCAGCCATTATATATGTATAATTTAGTGACGAACGATATGAAATTTTTGATTTTATGGAATGTTGAATTATTTAAAAAAATATACATTATCACATTCAGTTTCGGAAATGCTCTAATAATCACGAAATAACGTAATAACGAAATAGAAAAAGCGAATCCACAACATGTATATTTATCTAATTGAAACAAGGATGCAAAGTAGAACCTTGCACATTGCTTCCTCATTATTTTTCGCGTTTTACGAAGCTTCCTCTATGAGGAAGCCAAAAATTGAATAACATACTTCCTCATAAAGGTAGCTTTGTAAGAAGCGAAAAATAATGAGGAAGCAATGTGCAAGGTTCTACTTTGCATCCTTGTTATAATAAAAGTCGAGAAGTACTGACTGTAGAGTACCAAGATGCAGTCAGTATACTTCTCGTCTTTTGCCTGAAACATCAATTGTGACCAAGAACAACGCTTTACAGTTTTTGTTACCGACCGAGCTACTACACGTATCGTGTAGTAGCCGAGTGTGCTACTACACGTATCGTCTTAACGACGATATCTTTGCCACGAAAAAATGTATTCGGGTTTTTTGATAAGAAAAATTCTCATTTTTTAATTCCCTTTCAGAATATATTACATCAAATTTCAGAACTCAGGAGAACCCATGTTTTTTTTTCTAAAGTCTCACTTTAATTTCCTTTTTTCAAACGCTGGATCGTAGTATCTTTATATGAACGAAAGTGGTGAATCGATATTTTCATGGTGGAATTTGCTATACGATTAAATCAACTGCGCTGCTAATGCGTTCAAAAATGATTTTAGAGCATAATCATTCCTTGGTGAGGTTCAGTAATGTTCTTACGTGAGAAACCCTTCATGTATTTTGTCTTTTGAAATTAAATTCTTGTCGAATGCTTTGATAATATCGAATACGTTACGATAATCTGTCAAATAGTGTAAAAACATCTGAATTAAATCGGAGAATGAATAAAACAGAGACAATGCCTTAACGCATTTCAAAATATTAGAGCCACACTTTTTGTCAAGTGGGATTCTATTGGGTTAATTATTGAAATTTATGCAGACTTACGCGGAAATGGATCCCACAACGGCCGCGCTTGAAAAGGAAC
Organism: Ephialtes manifestator; assembly: GCA_963970395.1. Classification (NCBI taxonomy): domain Eukaryota; kingdom Metazoa; phylum Arthropoda; class Insecta; order Hymenoptera; family Ichneumonidae; genus Ephialtes; species Ephialtes manifestator. The sequence continues at coordinate 24,651,046 of OZ019968.1, forward strand.
ACGAAGCAATCACAAAAGTCAAGTATATCGACAGAATACAAATTGGTAAGTGCGAAGACACTCAATTTACCGACGTACCTTAGTGCAAAAGGGAATTTCACGATTTTCAAAGTTTCCTTACAGGAAGATATGAAATTGACACTTGGTACTTCAGTCCATATCCCGAGGAATATGGTAAACAGTCGAAACTGTGGATTTGCGAGTACTGCTTGAAATACATGAGACTGGAAAAAACATACAGATATCACATGGTAACAAAATCGAATATTCATCTTCTTGTTGCAATTTTTACATTGAGAGAAAAAAATGTAGAAATTAACTAAATCGGCGTTTGCGCCGATTTAGTTAATTTCCAGAAACGAATTTCTCGCTTAGGACAACCAAATGTTTAGTTTCTTCAATAATTATTTGATTCCGTTGACTAAAATATATTTGCGGTAACCAAAATATTTGTTATACTAACTAAAAATTCATTTGAACGAGGGTGAACGCCGATTTAGTTCATTCTATCATTTTTTTTCTCAGTGTATGACTGCTGACGTTGTTCATGCATTTATTTTTATGTGTTTGCTTTCTTTCTTTAGAGTGAGTGTACACACAGACAACCAGTGGGTAAAGAAATATATCGAAAAGGCACGCTCAGCATCTGGGAAGTCGATGGCCGGGAACACAAAATTTACTGTCAGAACTTGTGTCTACTAGCGAAATTGTTTCTCGATCATAAAACACTATATTTCGATGTCGAACCATTTCTCTTTTACATTCTGTGCGAAGTGGACAAGCACGGTGCGCATCTAGTTGGGTATTTCTCGAAGGTAAAGCCTTAAAATTTTGCAGCTTATGTCCCGATTGTCTGCCGCGAAATAACAAACATCGTTCTTCATATTTTCTATTAGGAAAAAGAATCTCCAGATGGCAACAACGTCGCGTGTATTCTCACACTGCCACCGTTTCAGCGGCAAGGATACGGCAAACTTTTGATTGCCTTTAGCTATGAACTCAGCAGAATCGAACAAACCGTTGGGAGTCCTGAAAAACCGCTAAGTGATCTCGGTAAATTGTCCTATCGGAGCTACTGGAGTTGGATACTTTTGGAAATTCTTCGAGATTTCAGGGGAACGCTCAGCATCAAAGATCTTAGGTGAATTTTTATGAAAATGAGTATCAATTCCTGAACAGGACTTAACAGAATACAATGTAAAAATCTCGATAAAAGATTATTATTTACATCAATTGAACATCTCCGTATAACAATTATAATAATAGTGCATTTACGAACGGCTGCTGATAAATCAACGAGTTGTGACAGGATAAATTAGTGAAAAATGTCGCAAATATTGTCGTGGTCCCAGATGCCTTTTCAGAAATGTTTTGACAATTTTAGTACACCGTAAAGAACAAGCAATTATAATCTCTATATAATAAAAAGGAAGTGTCTATTGGGACCACTCCGTAGAATCACTGTATACCGTGAACCAACACGCGGTAATTACATTCTTCGAATAATCGTACCGTGCACGGAATAGATTTCTACGGTATACGGTATTGGCATTTTAAATCGAAACATGCCGTGATATCGTGCACGGTTTTAGAGGCATCAGAAACATTTACGCACGGTCTGGAGGAGGTAACTGCGATACCGTGTACGGTTTTGCAGCACGGTATTCTTCCATGAAACATTTGTTCCAGGATTGTATTCTCTACATGAACGAAAAGACGCTCGATTTGAAATTTACCGTGCTGCGAAACCGTGCACGCCATCACGGTTATCACGTCGAGACCGTGTCAATTTTTTTAGGAGGATACTAGAAGTTCTACAAAACAATGTACGGTATCTCAGTTACCTCCTCCAGAGCGTGCGTATATTTTTCTAAGGTATCTGAAACCGATCACGGCATGTTCTGATTAAAAATGTCAATACCGTATACCGTAGGAACGTATTCCGTGGATGGTATAAAATACTCGAAGAATGTAATTATACCATGCGACGGTATACCGTGTGTTCAATCACGGTATACCGTAAAATTACGATTGTGTGTGTTGTGTTCCCAATAGACCCTTCCCAATAAAAAAGATTACGCCGCTAACGCTGGAATAGCTGAATTTTTTATTTCAAAAGTCGGGTACGGCTTGGAGTGGTTAAGGCTTCGGAATACTTATGTCACGGAGTGACGAGTTTTTTTTTATCTGTTAGGTTCGTTCATTGGTTTTTTTAGGTTCGTTTTGTAGGTTCTTCAGGTTCTGAAGACCCCTTCTCTAATGTTTCTAAGTACCCCTAATTTCTGGTGTAGTCATAGTTTAAGAAAACTGCAAACTCGAAAAAAAAATTAAGAAGCAATGAGCAAGGTCGAATTTGCAAGCTTTTTTTTAATAAATGAAAAAAATACAAAGTTCTATCAAAATTTAAGGCCTCAGTCTTTTTTAATATTAAAATCGGAACCAAAAATCTTCGCACATTATATTACGTACGTGTCTAAAGTTTCAGGTCGTTTTGTCACATGAATTCAAAAAGCAAAAGCGTTTTAAACTTGTTATATAAAAATTGCTCTAACCGATAACAACGGACGCGCGGTCGGTGTGTGGCTTTAGCGATCCCCATAGTTAAGCAGCATTTCTTACGGCCATAACTTGGATGGGTGAGCGGTTAGCTGCGCACTGGCTTGCACGCCACCTGCTGAGCGGGAGGTAGTTTATCGGAGTTTCTAATGTATTTTCGTACAGTAGAAACTCAGTAAAAATAAAGTCGCCTGTACGGCCAGGTTTTTCGCAGTTTCCCTGTGCCCACGTACAAATGCGATACAGTAGTGCATTAGGAAGAGCAGCTGCGGATAACACTTTAATGGGGTCTCAAGGAATGGGGAATAAAGAGGAGGGGGTAGTAAAAGCCAAATGGCGTACATGAGGAATCACGAATAAAACAAAAATAAAAGTTGCTCCAAGTTTCGAAGTCCTTTATCGAACTTCAACAAATTTGATATCTAGCATTGGTGAATATTAGTTCGTCCGTGTAGAAAATTTGACATGTAAATTAGTTTTAAGAAACGTTCATGAAAATAAGAATTCCTCTACGAGGAGGCGAAGACCAGTAATCAATCCATTGTAAACGACATTATATCTCAATTTTCTCAGACTGGTGTAAAAAACGAGATTTCACAATTGTGTCAGTCCAAGTGAAAAAAGTGGTTAGAAACAAAATATTCGAATTTTCAAAGAATCTTGTAATAGTAAATTGCAAAGATTGTGATTAATTATTTTTCACTTTATATTAGATTATAATTGTTTATTCTTCCCGTTATATTTAGGTTATGATTATGTTTGTGGAGATGGCTCGTATCGTTAATATCGACGTCAAAATATTAATTACAACCGCAAATCTTTTATTACGCCATTTTGAAGCTGGACGTATACATGATTCATTTGTTAACAATTGTTGAAGATGATTTTAGACGTGCCAAGTAACTTCAGAAAAAATTATGCGTCTCTCGTGATGGGTACAAACAACTAGCGAATTTAATTTGCATAAATAATTATCTGCAATTGAATTGTTCAAGATTTAGCATAGTGGACTACGATTGACTAGTTTTTTTTTGTCTTATTTGCAGCCAAATGACGAGTATCTCGCAGACCGACATAATATCCACGCTCCAGAGTATGAACATGGTGAAGTACTGGAAAGGACAACATGTAATTTGCGTTACGCCAAAACTGGTCGAGGAGCACATAAAGAGCAACCAGTTCAAAAGGCCGCGTTTGACGGTCGACAGTACAGCGCTCCGTTGGGGAGCTCCGCCGCGAAAGAACGTCAAGCTCGGAAAAAAATAAATGAAATTGAGATTTTTTTTCTCTCTTTTGGAGTGTAGAACGAGATCTCGGAAAGTAGAATCTTTTATGCAGAACGACTCTAATGACGACGCGACTGTGAATTTGACGTGTCGCTGAACGTTGAGATTTTCTCGAGAAACAATAACAAACTTTCGGTGAGCATCGAGAATAGTGCGAAAAAGAGCTTCTTGGCGTTCGGCGACAATAACTCCTGAGAAATTGAAAAAAAAAAAAAAAACCGTGATAAGGACAGAAATTGAACAACGCCAAGCAGTATTAGTGCGTGTATTATCGACTGTCTCCTGTAAATTCCCGAATAAAACATGATTTTTTTAATACGAAACACAACAATCTGTTTTTTCTTTTATTTAGATCCCGAGGAACCCAGGGTCTGTTTTGCTAGTGAAATCGCGTATTTTGATGTTCCTGGCGCAGTGCATACGCCATAACCACCATGGCCGTAATTGTGAACCACCTAGAAAAAAAGTTCTTATATCAATGTGAACATGCTGCAGTCAGCGTCAATATTTCCTTTTTTTTTGGTTATACCGAAGCATTATAGTGAATAATGTAGCTTTTGCATACCACAGCAGTTGAACGTCCGTTCGATGCCTTTTCGACCTCGACTCTAACGTTATTTTCACGGAATGGCCTCAAGCCGGTCGCGTAACCGAGAACTTTTGCTTCACTGAGTGACGGTACAAGCTTGAAGCACCTCTCACGTATACCTGCGGTCTCGTGGGGACAAACGTCTAGGTCTGCTGAGTCGAAACTTCGAGTTCCGCCGAGCGTTACGGTGCCGTCTACGCCTGGTATCACATAAGCATCCAGTTCACCGTAGAAACCAGTTTTAATCCAGGGTGCTTGAACCTGCAAAATACGGCGAGTAGTATAGTGGTTTTTTAGTCATTTTCGATTTTTCGGAGTCCCATTACGAGACCCAAGAGGTCATAAGGGAATATCACATCTTATTATAATATATACATTTTCGGCTTTTCCTGCATCAAATAAAAACTTGCAACTTTGCAATTCAATTTCGAAAAGAGATCTCGAATTATATAGCTTTCGTACGTTCAGAGTCTGTAAATCTGAAGTCACATATCGATGATGAAACCTTCAGTCCGATCTAAAGCGTTTGAGACACTGAGGGTTATTTTGCATAACATTTCTAAATTACATAAGGACACTTTGTAGACCACTTTTCTCGATATATTGGACAATTCCGAGTATGCTGACATGAAAATTTCGAACAACATTTATTCATGAAAATAATACTTCCTCCTATCATCGTGGTACATATTCTTGCATATATATTGTGACGTGCCCCTCGTGGAAGTATTTCGGCGACTTCACGAGGAGCGCCGACCAAATATAACGACGCCCAGAATTTTACGCACTTTTATTGTCTCCGCACTTTCCACATTATTTTCATTTATTTTCGCTGGGCGCCAGGCTCTCTATTATTTTCCCGAAAGCCAGGGAAACTTACTGCTCTTCTTTAGTTCTTCACCGGTTGACCGGCTAGCTGGAAAGGGGTGCAGTTCGAGGCAAATGCAAAATTAATTAAGCGAACGCGAGCTCTATTTTCCAAAATAACAAAAACAATAATTTATTCAACAATAAGGCAATGATCACGCAACAAATTAAGTACAAGATGTGACTCGAGTCCGAACAAAGATTCGCGGATCTATCTCGCACGCGACGCTCCGATTTTTCAATGATTTATTTTTCCTATTCGGGGAAGCCGACAAAACAGAGGATGATTCTACAGACGCGGATAATACAAATGGTGCACCACGTGCGCCATTTGTAACCTTTTCCTACGCTTCCGGCCTCGATCCTCGCTGCGATGCCGGTCCTCTCGAGTCTCTGCTTCTCACGAAAATTCTAGCAAAGCGGCTTCCGCTGACAATTATTCTTCCGATCACTACTTCTACCGTGGGCACGGGCACGGTTCGCTAATGCTCGCGGAAACACGCTGCAACACGCTCGACGCGGTAACAAAACTCTCTCGAAGATGCGCGAGTACGGCTCGAGCGCGATCTTCTTTTCTTTTCTTTCTCTTTCAAATCTCTAACTGGAGTTGCTCGCCGGAGGCCTGTTGTCTCTTCTCACGGCTCGGAGCTCAAAAAACTCTTCCGGGGTCTCTCGTGGGACGCTCCCGAGCTAACTTGAGTTACTCACTCTCAAAAGCTAACTGAAATCTTTTCGGCAATTATCGCACGCTATGCCGGGTTACGCGTGCCTCGGACGTCCGGGGTGAGGGTCACGGCCTGCCATCGCGTTGTTCCGCTGTCTCTCTCCTTCCATCCTCCGACGTCGCGAGCGTCTTCCCGGCCCTTCGCTCTAATTCCGAGAATCCTGTAAATGTAATATTCACGGCAGTCAAACGTTCGAATAACGCTACGAGTTTACCATGACGAGGAACGATTCGGTTGCTACGCTGGCTTTCGTGAGGCCTCGGTGCACGAGCACCCTAGGCCCAGCGCGTTGATGCGAGCGTGTACTAACGCCTCGTCACAATATATATATATGGTATATTTATCGTGGACATTTTGCTGAGTGCACTTTCTAATAATTATGCTAAAATACCAAGTAGGGGGTGGGAGAGGCAAACAAGAAATTCGATTTCCCAATTTTCAAGTTGTTTGAGCGACCTTTGTATTTTTTTTTGCTGGGCAAAAATGCCTGGAGCTCAGTATTATGCCAAATTGTGATTCGCAGTTACTTTGTGTGACATACTGGATGAATTCTCTGATATTGTTCATTTCTCACCTTTATTATTTGACCACGAATCGGAACCATGCGTCGGTCGTCACATAATTCACGTGCACCGAGTCCCGAGCAATTCATTATCAAATCATGATCGTCGATCAGATCCTCTAAACGATTTAATTTTTCTTCAACCAGCTTGACGCCGCTGTTCTGAAGCCTGTAAATAGGGACAATCAATAATCGAAAAATAATTATTTCAAATAGTTATTAGTTCGAACTACTGTCAATGTTTCTAAAAAAATAATTTTCATGGGATTTTAAAACATCGATTGCTATTCATTCATTCATTCATTTAATTGGGTACTGGCTCTGGTCGTTACTTGTAGGAAACTTTGACCATACGGCCATAGATCGATTGCTAATAAATTATTGTGCTCATGCGATGCGCGTACTCGCAACTGTTCTGAATTCATAATTCGTCCCGGGAAATTTGAGAATAATTAAGGCTTGGGAGGCATTCATAAATGTCGTATGTATGTTCGAATAGGTTCATAAACAACTTGGTATAATAAATCCATGAATTTGAGGGCGCGGTCACCAATGTAAGTGCTGAAACTAGTAAAATTTTGAAATTTAACCATAGATCGAAAATAAGTTTTTTTTTTCGTTTATCAAAAGAATTTCGAATTTATAGCTCTAATATAAATTCTAAATCATAATTCTGTGAACCAAAAGGTAAATAAAAAAATTATTTTATTCAAATATTGTCCATCTCTGCCTGAAAATGCGGTATCAGTGAAATTCAACTTCCGATCACATAATGATCGAGTCTTAACTTACTTTCGCCTCGCCCACGGCAAATGGTATTTGCATTGTGTCACTATGGTCGAAAAGTACGCGCCGTACTTCCAGCTACCGCCTACGAGGTTGAATTCCTCTTCTTGTACCATTCTGTAAATAGGCAGAAGACCTTCCATCCAGAAACTCTGTTAGAAAACAAATTTGTTAGCGAAATAAATGGTTGCATGCTACTGTAAAAAAGTCGGAAATGTGGAGAAGCATCGCTTTACGAACCTTGACTGCCCTTGGCCCTGAATTAGCGAACATGTAACAGGATATACCGACAACACCGGCCTCAGCGGATTCCCTCGACTTGCGTACAGCGTTGTAGTATTCCCACGAATCGTTTATCCATGCTCTGCAAATACGAAATTAGGAGCTTTTGCATTCATATAGAAGAAGCTTTGTTTTCGTGAAATATTTTTTCCACAAATTCATATCCTTAAAAATATAAAATTAATAAATCTTATAACTGAAGATGGGATGGGACTATCAGACTTAAACTCGGTGCGCAAGTAATTTCTTACCCGTTCATGGTTGTAAATATCATTGAAATTAGTTGTTTCCTTCATATTTTATTACAGATCAATTTTTAATTGGATTGAAAACGGCCGTAAACACGTTGCTAGTTTCACCCTAACGGTCTAAAAGTTTTTCCACACTCGAACTTCCGATCGAGTTTGATTGGTACTGCTTCTGAGCAGAATCGACACAGTGATAAAAAATTATGAGGAATTATATTTGCTCCTTTGATTTAATCTTTCCAACTCGAGAACGACTCGACGGATTTAATTAGCGAACAGTTTAATTAAAAATTTGTCATGGGTGTGTAGCAGCCACGACCCAACTATACTGAAAATATCATTAGAATCAATAGAGAGAATACAATAAAATATTTTTAATGAAATCCAATGTCAACACCCAGTACTATGTGAATTTCAAGATTACGGAGTGAACATTTATAGATACATGAAGTTACGATTAAAGTTGATTGATTTATTTATTTATTTATTTAATAAATAAATAAATAAATAAATACATGAAGTTACGATTAAAGTTGATTGATGTTAAGTTACTCCGGGTCATACAATCAGAGTCAAAAGCTATAGAATTATTTTTCAGATTCCACAAAACTTCCTCCATGTGCAAGCCAAAGTTCATCAACACAGATCTTGTGAGACGTAAATATGTCAAATCGGAATAATAATGAGGAAGTAATGTGCAAGATTTTACTTTGCAGCGGTTTTTTGGAAGATCATCGGATAAATTCCCGAAATTACCTTGTAATTTCCTCAGTAGGTCCAGAGTAGGAGTTACTGATCCTGAATACCCCAGCTGCAACGTGACTCGTTGTATCATCAAAACTCGCTGCGTACACAGTTATCTCGGCGTTGCGCAGCTCTTGCTTCAATTGAAGTGCAGTCGTGAGGCCCACCACACCTCCACCCACAATCGCTACTTTCATTTTCACTAACGTAAAGTAAAGTAAAGGGTTTTGCCGAAAAGTGCTACCGAGTGCGAAACGTGTTTTCAAGTGTATAGATAAAAATGAAAATATTTCTCTCGAGATGATAGCAATTGCAGAGAGTGATGTTGTGCAAACGTCCGATAGTTTGTACCGCTCAGTCGCGAATGATAACGATATGATTACACGCTTGATCTTTACGCAGCAGAGCAGCCTTCGGTAGAGGCGCTCGCGCTGCTTCGATCAATCTCTGTTTGGGATGTGTATACCTTATACAACAAGTAGTGTTTTCAGAAAAATTATACTATCGTCAGTTATAGTTTATACAACGATCTTTCAACTTTTTACAGACTTTTATACTCAGAATGCTTATCGATTTTTTAAATAGAAGAATATTGTCGATGGAAAATTTAACTGCGCTGTTGTAATAAATGGAAAGGGAAGCTAATAATCGGGTAAAAATATTTCTTTTAAAGCATATGAAAATTTAGTTAAAAGTCTCGGAAAATTCCTCTGAAATTTCTCTGAAAAGTCCTCAGAATTTCTCCAATTTTTTGCACTTTGCAGAGAAAGTCAAAGATTTTTCGGAATCTAAATATTTCTGATTGTTCTGAAAATCTCTGACTTTTTTAGAAATCTTTATAGTATAATATATAGAGAAAAGAAAAAGGATAAGTACATTTTTCGGAAATTCTTTAATGCTGCTGAATACGAGAAAGTTAGTATTATTCTGATAACTTTATTTTATAGTCACTAATTTATATTTTTTATTTCTCGTTGTGAGAAAGCTTTTCCAGTTGGACTGGTTAAAAAATTTTATGTTCTTATGGGTGAAACTGCCAAATCGCCTCTTGACATGCCTTACTTTGGATGCACTGAGAGAAGTGTGTTTTCATTTTAATAACTCCGGATGCGATCATGTAAATGCCTAAGATTATTTCATGCTTAGACTCTCCTTATACTTGAAATAGACAATCAAAATAGATTCTTATTAATGTGTGAATAGCCAACGTGGTCTAAAGCTTAGATTCATATCCGCAGGGTTCCAGATTCAAGACCCATCCTGGTAAAAATAAAGGATAGAAAACGATTATAAAAAATTCTATGGTTCCGAATACGGACTTTGGTTCGTGAATTTACGATGTACCCAGATCAGAGTTGTGAAATTTTTAATGTGAAAATAATGCATTATTTTTTACGAAAAAAATGGATTATGGAATTCGGATCCACTACCCATTACTTTATTAATGAGTAATGGAGCAGAGATCCATCACCCATTACTTTATTAATGAGTAATGGAGCACACATCCATTACCCATTACATTTTAATAAGTAATGGAACTCACATCCACTATCCATTACTTTATTAATGAGTAACGGAGCAGAGATCCATCCCACATTACTTTATTAATGAGTAATGGAGCAGGGATCCATCACCCATTACTTTTTTAATGAGTAATGGAGCAGGGATCCATCACCCATTACTTTTTTAATGAGTAATGGAGGAGGGATCCATCACCCATTAATTTTTTAATAAGTAATGGAACTCACATCCATTATCTATTACTTTTTTAATGAGTAATGGATCTCACATCCATCACCCATTACTTTTTTAATGAGTAATGGAACTCACATCCATCACCGTTTTTTAAAGTAATGTGTAATGAACGTGGTAATGGATATATGATAGTTCCATTACTTTAGAAAAATTTGCTTAATAAATAAATATATAAATAAATACATCGGAAAATCGTTGAAAAAGTTAATAAATAAGTAGATAAATAGCAAAATCTTTCGAAAAATTTAAAAATAAATGAATAAATATAATATCATTAGAAGTCTGCGGATAAAACAGGTCGCGATAGACAGACGGGCGATCTCTCAGAGACGAACTATCCGGATACCTGAAAATCTTAGCAATAGTCCTTTGCGACCTGTTTCATTTCTAACTTTTGACTAACTTCTAATTTTTGACTAACTTTTGACTGACTTCTAACTTTTGACTGACTTCTAACTTTTAACTAACTTCTAACTTTTGACTAACTTTTGACTAACTTTTGACTAACTTTTGACTAACTTCTAACTTCTAACTCTTGACTAACTTTTGACTGACTTCTAACTTTTGACTGACTTCTAACTTTTAACTAACTTCTAACTTTTGACTAACTTTTGACTAACTTTTGACTAACTTTTGACTAACTTCTAACTTCTAACTCTTGACTAACTTTTGACTAACTTCTAACTTTTGACTAACTTTGACTAACTTTGACTAACTTTGACTAACTTGTAACTAACTTTTGACTAACTTTTGACTAACTTCTAACTTTTGACTAATTTCCAACATTTGACTAATTTTCAACTAACTTCTAACTTTTGACTAACTTTCAACCAGAGTTGGGAAAACGCATTATTTTTTTAAGGAGGTTCGGTGATGGCGGCAGGGTGGGGATAGGCAGTGTTGTGCTGCGCGGTAATGGGCTGACGCCGTGTGAGCGAGACACCATGCGAGCCGCGTTAAGCGTAGAGGCAAAAAATTAACGATTTCTCTGTCAATTTCGCGGTGACCTTCAAATTTCAAGCGCGTGCCCTATTCGGAATACTTTTGCGGACGTCTGCATATTTTTTTGATTATTCTATGTTGGATTTAGCTCTTGCAAAGACGTAAAAAGTTCAATATTCGACTCACTCTTCTTTTCTTTACATGTAAATAGTCGCAACTTTGTTATTTAATATCTCGGAAACTACACGGTGAATCCCTTAAAAATGTTGCGTACGTGTCCGTTATCATTACAGCTGTTATACGATATTTTTTTTACAATTTTATCTTGGATTTGATCTTTTTTATGAACCTCCTTAATGCATTATCGTTTTTTTTACCCATTACTTTACAAATGCATAATGGAATTCGGAACCATTACCCATTACTTTATTAATGAGTAATGGAATTCGGAACCATTGCCCATTACTTCATTAATGAGTAATGGAGCAGAGGTCCATCACCCATTACTTTATTAGTGAGTAGGTAATGCAGCAGAGGTCCATCACCCATTACTTTTTTAATGAGTAATGGAACTCATATCCGTTACCCATTACTTTTTTAATGAGTAATGGTACTCATATCCGTTACCCATTACTTTTTTAATGAGTAATGGAACTCATATCCGTTACTCAATACTTTTTGTTTCCTCATAGAGGAAGCTATGTTTTCATGGGAAAATTTTTTTTTCGAGATTTTTATGTCAGGACACTTAGAATAGTCCAAAACGTCCAGAAAAGTGATCTAGAAAAAATGTCCGCATGTATGTATGTATGTATGTGTGTGTGTGTGCGTGCGTGTGTGTGTGCGTGCGTGCGTGTGTGTGTGTGTGTGTGTGTGTGCGTGTGTGTGTGCGTGCGTGCGTGCGTGCGTGCGTGCGTGCGTGCGTGCGTGCGTGCGTGCGTGCGTGCGTGCGTGCGTGCGTGCGTGCGTGCGTGCGTGCGTGCGTGCGTGCGTGCGTGCGTGCGTGCGTGCGTGCGTGCGTGCGTGCGTGCGTGCGTGCGTGCGTGCGTGCGTGCGTGCGTGCGTGCGTGCGTGCGTGCGTGCGTGCGTGCGTGCGTGCGTGCGTGCGTGCGTGCGTGCGTGCGTGCGTGCGTGCGTGCGTGCGTGCGTGCGTGCGTGCGTGCGTGCGTGCGTGCGTGCGTGCGTGCGTGCGTGCGTGCGTGCGTGCGTGCGTGCGTGCGTGCGTGCGTGCGTGCGTGCGTGCGTGCGTGTGTGTGTGTGTGTGTGTGTGTGTGTGTGTGTGTGTGTGTGTGTGTGTGTGTACAACTCCGCAAATTTGAACGCCGATAACTCAAGAACGGTTTTGTATATCGCGCTCAAATTTGGCACTCTAGTGTAGCAGCAGACCCTCTTCAACTGTAGCAATTTTCAACAAAATCTGTGCAAAAATTTCGATTTTATGCCGTTTTGAATTTTTTTAAAAAAAGGACGTGGTCGCTCTAACTTTCGTAAAATTTAGTCTATTTTGCTAAATAGTTGGTTATAAGAGTAGGTGCACTCAATGCTGTTTGATATTGAATTTGGCTCGAATCGGTAAAGTGGTTCAGATTTTATGGAATTTTGAATTTTTTAAAAAATTGATATTATCGCTCTATTGTAACTTTTGCAAAACTTGAAATAGCGAGCTCAAATTTTGTAATTTAGTGACAAACGGTACGAAATTTGTGATTTTATGAAATGTTGAATTATTTTTAATAATATACGTTATCACATTTACTTTCTAAAACGCTCTAATAATAACGAAATAACGGAATAACGAAATAGAAAAAGCGAATTCACAACATGTTTATTTATCTAATTTAAAAAAAACTGCAAAGGAGAACCTTGCACATTGCTTCCTCATTATTTTTCAATTTTTTAAATGTAGGATTCAATATGGCCGACTTGTATCCGTTATTTACAATTTATTGATCGATTTATCGATTTATCTACTTATTCGTCAAGTTTTGAACGATTTTCATATTCATATATTTTTCATTAATTTTTTAAACGTTTTTTTAATTTTTTTTTTACGTTTTCTAGATTTTTTTTTGCAAAAGTTTCTAAAGTAATCGGACAATAACCATTACTTTAAAAATCGGTGATGAATATGAGTATAGTTATCTATTTAAAAAAATGGGTGAACGATGTGAGTTCCATTACTCATTAAAACAATAATGGGAGATGGATGTGAGTTCCATTACTCATTAAAAAGGCTGCAAAGTAGAACCTTGCAAATTGGTTCCTCATTATTTCTCACGTTTTACAAAGCTACCTCTATGAGGAAGTATGTTATTCAATTTTTGGCTTCCTCATGGAGGAAGCTTTGTAAAACGCGAAAAATAATGAGGACGCAATGTGCAAGGTTCTACTTTGTATCCTTGTTTTAATGAGATAAATATACATGCTGTGGATTCGCTTTTTCTATTTCGTTATTACAATATTTCGTGATTATTAGAGCGTTTCCGAAAGTGAATGTGATAATGTATATTTTTAAAAATAATTCAACATTCCATAAAATCAAAAATTTCATACCGTTCGTCACTAAATTATACATATATAATGGCTGAATATTGTTTCATTTATATACAAAATTTGAGCTCGCTATCTTAAGTTTTGCAAAAGTTACAATAAAGCGATAATGTCAGTTTTTGAAAAATTCAAAACATCATAAAATTTTAACGGTTCAACCGATCTTACCCAAATTCAATAGCGATCACCGGCGTATGAAAGCTCACATTCATACCAATTTTAAGATCAATATCTCGAAAATTGAAAGAGTTATCGCGTAAACAGACATTTTTCAAAAAATTAAAAAACGCGTAATAATTTAACGATGAAGTGGATTTTAACAAAAATCTGTATGAACGATGAGGCTTGATCCCTCTATCTATAGTCCAAATTTCAGCTTGATATCCAAGGCATTCCCGAGTTATAAAGGTTTACATTTTTCGATCACACACACACATACAGATATTTTTTCTAAATCACTTTTCTCGACGTTTTGGCCCATTCTGAGTGTACTGATATGAATATCCCGAAAAAAAAATTTTCATGAATACAAAGCTTCCTCTATGAGAAAGCAAAAAGTAATAGGTGATGGGCCTCTGCTCCATTACTCACTAATAAAGTAATGGGTGATGGACCTCTGCTCCATTACTCATTAATAAAGTAATGAGTAGTGGATTCGAGTTCCGTTATCCATTTTTTTTCATAAAAAATTATGCATTATTTTCACATTAAAAATTTCACATCTCTGCTTTCAACTAACTTCTTGCTTTTGACTGACTACTAACTTTTCACCAACTTTTGACTACCTACTAAATAACTTCTAACTTTTAAAAGTCAAAAGTTGAAAGTTACTGAAAAGTCAGTCAAAAGTTAGTACTTAGTCAAAAGTTAGAAGTTAGTCTAAAGTTAGAAGTTAGTTGAAAGTTAGTCAAATGTTAGAAATTAGTCAAAAGTTAGAAGTTAGTCTAAAGTTAGAAGTTAGTTGAAAGTTAGTCAAATGTTAGAAATTAGTCAAAAGTTAGAAGTTAGTCAACAGTTATTCAAAAGTAAGAAGTTAGTAGTTAGACAAAAGTTAGTCAAAGGTCAAAAGTTAGAAGTTAGTTGAAAATTAGTCAAATGTTAGAAATTAGTCAAAAGTTAAAAGTTAGTCAAAAGTTAATCAAAAGTTAGTCACAAGTTAGTCAAAAGTTAATCAAAAGTTAGTCAATAGTTAGTCAAAAGTTAGAAGTTAGTTGAAAATTAGTCAAATGTTAGAAATTAGTCAAAAGTTAATCAAAAGTTAGTCAAAAGTTAGAAGTTAGTCAAATGTTCGAAATTAGTCAAAAGTTAGAAGTTAGTCAAAAGTTAGTTTAAAGTTAATCGAAAGTTAGAAGTTAGTCAAAAGTTAGTCAAAAGATAGAAGTTAGTTAAAAGTTAGTTAAAAGTTAGTCAAAAGTTAGAAATGAAACAGTGAGCGCAGGACTATTGCTAAGATTTTCAGGTATCCGGATAGTTCGTCTCTGACAGATCGCCCGTCTATCGCGACCTGTTTTAACCGCAGACTTCTAATGATATTATATTTATTCATTTATTTTTCTATTTTTCAAACGATTTTGCTATTTATCTACTTATTTATTAACTTTTTAAACGATTTTCCGATGTATTTATTTATATATTTATTTATTAAGCAAATTTTTCTAAAGTAATGGGACTATCATATATCCATTACCACGTTCATTACCCATTACTTTAAAAAACGGTGATGGATGTGAGTTCCATTACTCATTAAAAAAGTAATGGGTGATGGATGTGAGTTCCATTACTCATTAAAAAAGTAATGGGTGATGGATATGAGATCCATTACTTATTAAAAAAAGGATGCAAAGTAGAACCTTGCACATTGCTTCCTCATTATTTTTCGCTTCTTACAAAGCTACCTCTATGAGGAAGTATGTTATTCAATTTTTGGCTTCCTCATAGAGGAAGCTTTGTAAAACGCGAAAAATAATGATGAAGCAATGTGCAAGGTTCTACTTTGCATCCTTGTTTTAATTAGATAAATATACATGTTGTGGATTCGCTTTTTCTATTTCGTTATTGCGTTATTTCGTGATTATTAGAGCGTTTCCGAAGTGAATGTGATAATGTATATTTTTAAAAATAATTCAACATTCCATAAAATCAAAAATTTCATACCGTTCGTCACTAAATTATACATATATAATGGCTGAATATTGTTTTATTTATATACAAAATTTGAGCTCTCTATCTTAAGTTTTGCAAAAGTTACAATAGAGCGATAATGTCAATTTTTTGAAAAATTCAAAACATCATAAAATTTTTACGGCTCAACCGATCTTAACCAAATTCAATAGCGATCACCGGCATATGAAAGCTCAAATTCATACTAATTTTTAGATCAATATCTCGAAAATTGAAAGAGTTATCGCGTAAACAGACATTTTTCAAAAAATTAAAAAACGCGTAATAATTTAACGATGAAGTGGATTTTAACAAAAATTTGCATGAACGATGAGGCTTGATCCCTCTATCTATGGTCCAAATTTCAGCTTGATATCTCAAGGCATTCCCGAGTTATAAAGGTTTACATTTTTCGATTGTGTAACATACACACACACATACACACACACACACACATACACACACACACACACACACACACACACACACACACACACACACACATACAGACATTTTTTCTAAATCACTTTTCTCGATGTTTTGGACCATTCTGAGTGTACTGACATGAAAATCTCGAAAAAAAAAATTTTCACGAAAACAAAGCTTCCTCTATGAGGAAGCAAAAGTAATGGGTGATGGAAGTGAGTTCCATTACTCATTAAAAAAGTAATGGGTGATGGATGTGAGTTCCATTACTCATTAAAAAAATAATGGGTAATGAATGTGAGTTCCATTACTCATTAAAAAAGTAATGGGCAACGGATATGAGTTCCATTACTCATTAAAAAAATAATGGGTAATGAATGTGAGTTCCATTACTCATTAAAAAAGTAATGGGTGATGGATACGAGTTCCATTACTCATTAAAAAAGTAATGGACAACGGATATGAGTTCCATTACTCATTAAAAAAAGTAATGGGTAACGGATATGAGTTACATTACTGATGAAAAAATAATGGGTAACGGATATAAGTTCCATTATTCATTAATAAAGTAATGGGTAATGGTTCCGAATTCCATTATGCATTTTTAAAGTAATGGGTAAAAAAAACGATAATGCATTAAAAAAATAATGCATTATTTCCAACTCTGACCCAGATAGACAAACGTGCCGTGGAAGTATCCTATCGTGTCACTGTGACAGCATAAACGCGTAACACGACGGCATGCTATGTCGGAATTAACGTAGCGATGTACGTCCGAATTGAGCTATTATGTGACGGCATACCGTGCCGTGCAGGCTTAGTGGCATTCCACTGCCGCCATGCTGTAAACTCAGATCATGTCTCCATGGTGTCACAATTGGTCCATGTCGTGGTGTGAACGTCTGAGGTGTGAACGTCATTCTGTTACTATGGTGTCATTTTTATGCAATTTTTAAAATGATAAATGCAGCACGGTGGCAGCATAATGGTGGCACGCTATGCTGTGCTGAAAGTCGTTATGGAAATTTTTTTATTGTCAGCCAGACATTTTTAGTTTTAGTTTTTTTCTTGTCTAAACATTTCAAATTCCGAGTCAAAAGAATAAGACAGAACAGATTATTTTATCTTCTTCAATATTAAAGTGTTGGTAAACCCAAGAGGTTTGACACATTCAAAGAGTAGACCCCTCGTGTGAAGTCGAACACAGGAAAACTTTGCATTCTTATATATACGTTCAGGCTTCAAAACACTTGCGAGAAACGCTCCGTCCGTTCGCCATCTAGCGGAGAATTAGGCACCAGTGTTTCGTATGATACCACTAGATGGCGAACGGACGGCGCGTTTCTCGCAAGTGTTTTGAAGCCTGAGCGTATATATAAGAATGCAAAGCTGCCTGAGTTCGACTACATACGAAGGGTCTACTCTTCGAATGTGTCAAACCTCTCGGGCGTACCAACCCTTTAATATCGGAGAAGATAAAAGATTCTGTTCTGTCTTACACTTTTAACTTGCGATTTGAAATGTTAGACAAGAAAAAAAACTAAAACCACGGTCTTACATACAGGTCTTGCAACGAAGGTGCCGGCGGTGGTCCCCTTAGCGTCGAATTTCGGTAATTCCGATTTCCGCCGCGAGGTGCGCCACTCGTACAGGGGTCGACAGAGATAGAAACAGTTTCCGTCTGTCTCTCTCTCTCGGATGAGGCGCATGCGCCGCCGATTAGCCCAAAGCCCAACGTTGTCTACAATGTCTGATGCTGCTAAATAAAACAAACTTTATGAAAAAACGATAATTATGAACCGAAACGATGAATAATCTCGATTGTGGACATCTTTGCGTCACTAAGCTTGCAAAATCCAAGTCGTTGCTGATGAACTTAAGCGATATTCATGCCTCAGACTATCAAAGAAGTTTGTACGAGTGGAAAAGTAGGAGACTCGTATCCGCGATATTATGCGATCGATTCCCATGGTTAACACTTTTTTTTATGATATAAAAGTTAATTGAATACATATTAAATGACGTCATTTTTTTAAATTCCTAATTGCATGCTGCGTTTATTAGTTAATTACCGTAATTAATCAGAATCAAGAACAAAGTAACATTTTTATGCCTAGTATAAATAAGATATTATATATTTTATTGTATTTATCGATCATAGCGCTTTACAATACAAGTTATTGTTGGCATAGAAGTTTTCAGTAATTATCTAAATAATAATTTGATTCCGGATAAACGATATCGAGTAACTCACAATCGCTGACAGAAACAGCGTGACGGCGAAGGGCATCAGCAGAAGATTCGTATTCGTAAGGTTCACGGATCGATTCCTAGCTTTTTTATTTTTATTTTTTTATAATGTTCAAAAGTTAATTGAACACATTAAATGGAGTCATTTTTCAAACTCCTAATCGCATGGTGTGTTTATGAGTTAATTACCATAATTACGACTTCATTTAATGTGTTCAATTAACTTTTACATCATTTGTAATTAAGTAAGTTATGGTAAGTAGTATTTTTCTTTTATTTTTACAAGAATTTATTCTTCTATTCTTACAAGAAACTTGTAAGAATAGAAGGATTTCTGAAGGATATTTTACATATTCCGGATTGTGAAATTAGGGATTATGAAAAAAAGAAAACAAGTATACGGTGCTGAGAACAATTGCGAAATCTTTATTGATTCGTCAATTTGGATAATTTTTTCTTGACGACAAACTTTTTTGTCATTTGTTGATTTTGTTGATGCGCATTTTGGCGCATTCTTAATCGGATGTAATAAACGATAGCATATGATAAAATTTGGGAGGCGTGCTCTGTACAAGGGAACGTGAAATTATAGGAACTTAAAACCTCTTCAAGGGTACATTCAAAAACGTCTGAACGCGTCGCATATTTAGCGAAGCAATCTTCGACATGCCGAATCAGGTAAAAAAACCGCGAATGAGCGTGAATCAGTCCACCTCTGGATTTCATGTCGACTAATTGCGACACTGAAGACGTGCAAGACGATTCTGATTTCACAGCTCGTTCACAAGTGGCGCAGTTTCGATACGATTTAAGCACTTGCTTGCATAAGTAACCTGTAGGAACAAATTAATAGAGTTAAGGAGTGAAGTTTAATTTCTGCTGAAACCATTTTACGAGGCGCAATACCGTTTTCTACAATCTATAAACATAAACAAGTAATAAGCGTTAGATGGCAAAGCGATAGATGAGGAAGCGTGAAGAAAACGTTAGGTTAGTAGATACATACCTACGGGTTGTTAAGGGTACATGAAGCAGTTTAAAGTATAAGTAAGGGTTAAATGAAAAAACCTGTCACGTAGTAAATTATGCAGTCTAAGGTCGGGGAAAGGGTGTAATCATGGTCAGGATTGTGCTCAATAACGTCGTCTGCCTCCCAATCTTGATGTCTTAGGACCTCGTCCAGTTTTTCCCTGATTCTACGTCGATACTCAGCAATTTTAGTTTCCGATCCGCTGCCGTAGATATCCCTCAGTTCGCTCAGAGATACCAAAATTTTAGGCGTTGGCGCATCGGCAACCGTACAATTCCCAAATTTTGGAGGCTTTATGATACTATATATCGATAAAACCTTGTACAGTTGCAGGAATGTGGGGCTGTTCGGGTGGTCATTACACCCCGCGGCTTGCCGGATTGTGCCGAAGAACTTCTCCAAATTGTCTTGGTTCACTTTACCCGTCAGCAGATATCGGAAACCGAATTTCTCGATGAGGTATTTACACATGTCCATAGTCGATTGTAGAGATATGCGCAATCCTTTTGACGTCTCCGGAGTAAGGAATTCGTCAGCCGTGATGTCACCTTTTCTCATGGCAGTTTCCCAGTCGTTCAGCGACTGGAGAGATTTCTCCAAAATCTTAAAATCCTCGGTCTCTGGAGTCAATCCTTGGTTCGGAGTTTTGCGATTTAGCGCATCGAACAACGCGTTCATCCAAGAGCAAAACTTGATCGTTTCTTCGCACCCTGCAAGACTCGAGTGTTTGTGAGATGAATAAAAAGCCAACCCTTTGGCTACGGAATCGCTGAAAATCTGGGTCGCCAGTCGAACACGCATTTTCGAAGTGTTGTCTAATACGACGTGTCTTTGCGTAATTTTCGGGCAGGCCCTCGCATGCCCTCGCATGCCCTGGGTGCACTGTGTCGAGATCGTACAGCGATTTGAAAAAGTCCCAACGAATCGGAGCGTCCGTCGAATTCATCTGTAAAAATACAATTTTTCAATTACGCTAATTGAAGTACTTAACGCGAATAATTCAAGGTAAGTTTTTCAATGTGTATAAGTTTTTTTTTATAATTTGATTTTTTCCTATTACAGAGTACGTAAGTTATAGTAATTAAAGTGAAGTTTTCAAAAATTGAAATGGAAATATTACCCGCAGTTTCCCCTTGTTGTAAAGTCGGTTGCGAATGCACTTGAAAACGTGCGGCGTATCCGAAAAGACAAAAACTTTGCGATCATCGTCCAACGGGTGTGTGAACCACGATTTCGTGTTTCCTATTTCTCCCGAAACACCCAACTGAGACCGCATTTTGGCATTACTGGTTGCGCCGTCGCCAATAATACCGTGTATTGTCGCTCCACTCTCTTCCATAAACGAGATAGCTTTGACCACGAGTTTGGAGAGTTCATCCCCCTTCACGGGATTTTTCGACGCAAAGACGGCAACAGGCTGGGTAAAAGAATCCGCGAGAGCTTGAAACATGATGACCAGACCATGCGTTGCCTGATCTTCGATGTTCTCTGATTGTGGTCCGTCGTCGCCGAAGTCCGTCAAGCCAACGTAGCTCAAATTCTTCGAGCAAACCGTTACAGACCGTCTCAAATTTATTTCATCGAATAGCAGTATGCCGTGACGTTGCTGTTCTGACTTCGTGTCAAAATGCTTCTTTAACAACTGTCCGAACTGGTTGTCGAATCCACACTTCATGCTAATAAGCGAGAAATAATTACGGATTGTCCTTTTACAGGGCAGTGGCAGAACATTATTTTTACGGAGGAACTCGTAATACCCTGGAGATCTAATATTCATTAGAATGCAAAGCATAATCCACTCCTCTGTGTAGCGACGATTGTTGGGACCTTTCTTCGATGCAGCCGAGATAATTTCCTTCAGCACGATTTTTTGTGCTTCTGAAACCTTGTCCTTTAATGCTGAGCACCTCTCCTCCAAAGTCTCAGCGCTGATAGCCGCTATTTCGTCCGCTTTTCCCCTCAACGACTGCAACAATAATTGCACGCGTTGTTTCGCTCGATGTTTCGAGCGTCTCTCGCGAACGCTTTTTTTTCGCAGTCCCAGCAGCTTTTTCTCGTCGATTGGATTCGACGCTCGCAACACGCGCTTCGTCGTGGGATTCTCTCGGGATCTGACTTCACGTCGTAAGATTCGTTGCCGCATTTTTCTACATCCTTCGCATCGTTTTTCCTTCGACAGCAACGTACATTCGTTGTCACGCCATCGATCAAGATTGTCCTTAAAAACGTCATCGGCGAGCAAATAATGAGTGTTGACTGCGCCGAGACCGCTGCAAGACTTCATTCTTTGGAATTTTTCCAAAATCACCGGCAGGACCGACGTTTCTTCCAACACTTCGGCGAGCTTACATTTCTCCAGGTCAACGGCGTGTCCACAGAGACTGTATCGAAGTCGGTTGTCCGAATCAATCGTAACGCTCCTTTCGATGACAGGAACTTCCGCTCCATTTTCCCGTTTCGATTCGAGGTGTGAAAATACGATCGACTGCCCTCTTTCTGTCAACAGCTCTTTGCAGCCCCAAAAATTCGGAATGGTGATGGAGCACTTTTCTTCACAAGCTGAGGTCACTATAATATTCCCGTCGTTCATCTGTATATTCGAAATTCCAAAATTTCGAGTGCGTCGAGGTACTGTAGAGCAAGCCGTCGTATTTGTCTCCGTAGCCTGAAGATTTTCCTGCTCCAAAACTGCATTCGGTGACAGAATCTCTTCCTCCATTGAAACTTCCGGTGGAACGATAACCTGCTGCACGTAATCGTGGTCTAGGTGGATTTCTTCTGGAGGCGGTTGACCTGGCGGCTTAGAAAACTCGAGCGGAGAACTTGTTTCAACCTGAGCACGGGCCGAGTCTTCAGGCACACTAGCCTTGGCGCCATCGATTGAAGAAGGACCCTCCTCGCTCACATCTGTATTAATAGGTACAAGCATTATTATATATCAAGAGACGCAGTAGCGTCTCGTTGCCAAGTATAAAAAGAAATTAATGTTGCCTCTCGAGACAAGGCGCAACCGCTACTCTTATTGATATATCTTATAGATCAGATATTCTCGCTCGCATGTGTGTGGAATATATAGGTCATTTCAATTTTTAGCAAAAAATAATACGCATGGTACATACCACAAAATTCTGAGGATTGTGCGGCGTCAAGAGTGACACACTCCATTGGCTCATCGTCGTAACTGAAACGAGCTGGAGTTGCCAATTGCGCTGCCTCACTATCTTCAAATACTGTCGGTACAGCACACTCACGCAGTCTAGGGCGCTGATATGGACTCTTAAATGAATGTGAATGTTTATTAATGATTTATGAAATGCTATGGAAATATTAGTGAATATGTACTAGAAACAAATAAGGTTAAAAGGCTTACTTGGGCAATAATCGCACCACTGCCGTCGCGTTTGATCCACTGCCTAATAATGCAGCTTTCAGCAAAATGTTTTTCGCAAACGTACTGCGACGGTTTTAGTGCAATACCCGACATCGCCGCTTGCCACTTTTTGAACATGTCAATATTCGTTGGCACTTTAAATACGGAGCACTTCTGTCCCAGTGATCTGGTCCTCGATGTGCACTTAGGCACCGCGCACGCCTTAGGCATTATGCCTGTTATTAACGGAGACACAATTAGTGAAATAATCTACGATTTCCGAAACACTGATAAGTTTTTTTTTACCGGCTTTGATTATTTAGGCTATGTAACCTGCAGTTTGGCGGTTACGTGTGGTTTGGAGAGGGAGAGGGAACCCCTACACTAGTGGCGACGCGCTGTAGCGAAATTCCGAACTAAAAGCTTTGGACAGTAGGAGTGCCTACCCCCACCACTAGAAATCGCCGTCGTTGCAAGACCTGTATGTAAGACCGTGACTAAAACATAATGCAAGTAACAGATACAAAGAAATAAAAAGGTTACGATTCCTAACTGACAGTCAAGATCGATAACGATTTAGCATGCAATGGTATGCCACCATAATGGCATACCATTGGCACAATGGCATACCATCGACCTGAACCATAAAAACTAATAAAATGGTGCAATATTCTGTACTATTATTCAGTCCAATAGATCACACTGAAGACTTTTTACTTTTGGAAAGATTTTCAATACTATTTTAATACCTTCTTTATTTTGGCGAAATATTATTCCGTATGTCTTATTCCACTACGCCAGCCTTGGCATACTATTATTCAGGACACTTTTAATATTTGGGAAATACTGTTTTCATACTTCCATTTTTGCGCGGGTAAGCCGCTTCACGTACTTATGAGTAACAACAGTAAATTGAGCAGTTTTTTAGCATTTTTCTTACTAAATTATTTATGTTAGTTAACTCTTTAAGAATGCTTCACGTATATATTCTTTACCGAACATTTTATTTTATCCGTATTTGGGTACTTCGCGATACGAGAAAAATCTAATAAATAATCAAGCATATCAAGATACTAATAAGAGCATTGATTTCGGATAATAAGAGGTCTAAGAATTGATTAAACAATAAGTTTAAAAAAAATTATAAGATATTATAAATCCGTTAGTGTACCATACATCTTGATAACATATCTATCGTATTTAACCAATAGAAAACGAAAACTAAAGGAAACTAATAAAAACGATTTAATTTGTATAAATTGATCAAAGTTCGAATAGATACAGATGATAACATACGATTAAATCCCATTCAAATTCTATCGATCTCTGAATCTGTATAATATATTTTTACCAGGGCACCGATGACATAATAGTAGTTTTCGATACGAGTGCGACGAAACTTTTTCTCAACGAGTGTGAGATCTCACGAGTTGAGAAAAAATTTCTCGCACGAGTTCCGAACAAAATTTTTTGTAACGCATGCATGAGAAGTGCTACTTCTCGTGCCTGCCGCGCGTGGCGTAAGTGGCGCTTTACGGCCATCGATGCTATTTTACTTCTCGCACGGGAATCACTTCTCGCACGCGCGCGACATTACATTCGGTAGCACTTCTCATGCATTTGTTACAAAAAGTATTACGCGATACAGAGCGAGAGAGCGATCATCATACGACCACATCATCGTATGATCGTACGCAGATCATCGTACCACAGACAGCACTCGCCTTCGGCTCATGCTGCTGTGATACTTGTGGGGCTCGTGCGATCAACTTCCCAACCTGCGTTTAATGATCGCTTTCTCGTATCCTTGTATCGCAAAATACTATTATGCTACCAGTGTGCGAAGTGCGATTTCGCACACGCGACGCGCACGAGTTGAGAAAAAGTTTCTCGCACGAATTCCGAACAAAATTTTATGCTACCAGTGTGCGAAGTGCTCTTCGCGCACGGGTATGGCATACATTTTTTTTGTTGTTATCCGCGATCAAATACGTACCAAACTACTAAATAATTTCGAACAAGAAACAAAAAGATAAAAATAGAGCCGTTTAGTTAACTGAAGCATAGATAATAATTACTATTTAGAAAAAAAAAGTTTCATTGCTTTTTCGGTGATTCCGACCAATATCCCGGTGTTTTTAATATTCGAAAAGGACTCAGTACTTTTTCGGTGGTTTCGTCGGTGTTTAGACCTGCTAGGGCGACCTGGGATATTTTCCTTGTTAGAGACAACTCATATTTTCTCTTAACGTACTTTACAAGAAAAAATCTGAGTTCTTCAGAATTTTTCGAAAAATACTCTAAATTTCTCTGAGAAACGGTGACTGCTGGAGGTTGTGCGGAGAAAATTCTAGAGATATTTATCAAAGAAATCGTTCGGTTAGAGTTTTTCAGACAAATTGTCAGGAAAATATTTTCACCAGGGTAAATAATGGTAGGAAAAATATACAGCAGCTTCCTCGGAAGAACTTAAGGAGTCAATCAGGTCAATCGCGTACCAAGATTTAATAAATTGCTTGTACACGTTTTCAAAGAGAGACTAGTGAAAACTAAAGTGAAATAGAATTCAAGCTCAGGGGCCCAATTCTCGAGTTCGCTCGAAATTCGGTCGAGCGCTCGAGATGTTCGAATGATCGACTCGAAGGAAACGAAAAAATGGTATTCTCGAGATCGATCGACATGGCTTTCGAGCGGCATCTCGTATAAAACTTGCACGCGGTATTGCCAAGTCACTCTGTTCACTTATAAACCAATGAACAGCCTAATAGAAAGATAGCAGTTTTAAAAAACGCGGAGTTTTAAAAAATATGGGAATTGTTTGAGTTATATTAACTATTGATTTTGAGATAAGGCGCTTCCGGTATTATTCACGTTTCTGTCTTCAAAGTCGAATACTTCTTTTATGTGTTACCGCCGTTTCAACGCGGTGAGACAATTTAATTCGGACGCACGTGAGGTGGGGCAAGGTAGATAATACCGTTTTTTTGTAGTTGAACGTAGGTTTTTTCCTTTATTTTTATATAAAATAGAGCGTGGTGAAACCCAAACGCGAGAACAAAAAAGGGCCTTTCATTGGCATGTAAAAGAAAACGAAATGGGCTCAAAATAAGAAATAGTATTAAGGGGCCGAGGAGCCGTTCACGAGATCAGCCCTGAGCCTGGTTATCGTGAAAGGGGGGGGGGGGGGATAAACCGCCTTAGACAGCGGTGGAAGTTCCTTCCCGCCTCAACGGCAAGTCGGAGGGGGGAATATCGTTATTTCCCTATGCCGTTACTCATGCATGAGCATAGAGGTCGGACGACGGGGACATGAGATATATACCGCTTTCTACGGCAGTGTGAGGTTAATCCGCCTTAGACAGCGGTGGAACTTCCTTCCCGCCTTAGCGGCAGGTCGGAGGGGGGAATATCCTTATGTCCCTATGCCGTGACTCATGCATGAGCATAGAGGTCGGACGACGGGGACATGAGATATGTTCCGCCTTGAACGGCAGTGCGAGGTTAAACCGCCTTAGACAGCGGCGGAAATTCCTCCCGGCCTCATCGGCCAGTCGGAGGGGGAGAGGGAGGTTCTGCCTTATCGGCGATGGTGTACGAAGGAGCTGGTGGCTCGCAAACGCCTCCTCTACGGAAGCTCACCGTTTTAGCAGCGGTCCACCAACCTATCGTCTCACCGTTCTTGCTCCGTCTAACCTTTAAGCAGGTTGTGGGTGCCCCGAGCGGTGATCGGCAGGGTACTGACCAGGGTACTGACACTCCGTGTACCCCGCCACTTCTTATTTGGCACGAACCGATCGGGTACGGATATTGCCAGCCCAAGAATAACAAAATATGACGATGAAAAGTTCGGCTTGCGGGCTTGGCAGCAATGATGCCTACGGCTGTCGATGGAGTGGAAATTGGTGGGGATGGAACAGCGGTGAACTTGAATTCATGCGCTGCTTGAAACGCAATGTCATCAGTTCATACCTTCGATCATATATTTTTATTTCATATAATGGAACATTAGTTATTACGTAATTTTTAATAGCTCATCGCAGAAATAGCAATTGAATTGTTATTTTATCGTAGAGCCCGATTTAGTATTTTAAAAATAATATACATCTCGGATATCTGAAAGAAAATGAGCTGTCTCTTTCGTTATTAAATAAACTATTGAAACTTTAGTTTCAATAAATTAAGATGAGAATAATATTAATTATTCGTCTTAAGGATGTCCTGCATTGAATCGGTATCCTCATATCTTGATGAAAATATTTATTTGAACGTTTATTTAGTGCTTTTCACGGTTTTCCGATAAAATAAAAGATTGCTGTGAACATGAACATTCGCAATTGTTCTGAAAATATTTTATTTTCATGACTGAAACTGTTAAAATGTGTGACAACTCAAGATTTTCGTTACATATTTTACTTTATATTCGATAAAAGGTAAATTAAAATTCTTTTACTTCTATAGAAGTAAAAGAATTTTAATTTCCCGCGCAGAAAAAAATAGTCCCGCAAGGACTCCTTGCGGGAGTCCTCCGGGAGTCCTGCAGGGAGTCCCTCCGGGTTTCCGGTGAGACCCGCTGGAAGCCCGCGAGAGACCTGCGGAAGGCCCGCACGGCCGATTTTCGATATCTTGATTGATATCTTCGTCGATATCTTCCTCGATATCTTCATCGACATCTTGAACAATGTCTTCCATGATATTTTGCCGAATATCTGGTCGATATCTTCCTCGATATCTTCTTCGATAACTTGAACGATATGTTCCTTGATATTTTGCAGAATATTTCGTACAATATCTGGTTTGATATCTTCGTCGATATCTTTGTCGATTTCTTCGTCGAATATTTCGGAATGTTTCGGATATTCATGACGATTCCCGAATCCCCACTTACCTGGAGTGCTTTTGATATTCTCTTCTTTTATGACTTCCTATACGAAATGACCGTGGTGGTGTGTAATATCTACGCCGCAAGAACGTGCTCTGAAGATTATTTTTCAATATATTGAAAATTGGTCATGCGGGCCTTCCGCAGGTCTCTCGCGGGCTTCGAACGGATCTCACCGGAAACCCGGAGAGACTCCCAGCAGGACTCCCGGGGGGAGTCCCGCAAGGCGCCCTTACGGGACTATTTTTTTCTGCGCGGGTATGAAACGGTTTTTGTCCACCAACTTTATAAAAAAACCGATGAAGTTTTCAGTTTTACAAAAACAAGTACAGAAACAATACATAGATTTTAAAATTTATATTTTCATTTTAAGAAATATCTTTTTGTCATTTTTACAAAAAATATATTTGTCACTTTCAATTTAACAAAACAATATTTGTAAATTCGTAAAAAACGAAATTTAGAAATTGACAAGATATTTATAAAAAAAGATTTTAAAATTTGGAAAAACTAGTATGAATCGTTGAAAATCGTGGGATTCAATAAAAGTTAAAAATAAATAAAAAGTTTATTATTTTTTTAAATATTTTTATTTGTCTGGACAACCCAAGGTTTTAATAATCTGAATCCAAAGGGTGGCGCGGTACCCCATCACCCGTCACCGCCATTTACGATCGAAAAGATAATACGGCGGGTTTACTCAATAAAAGTGAACATATTATTTTATAATGTCAGGAAAAACCAAGATTTTCAGAACATGAATCGAAAAGGCGGCGCGGTACCCCACCGCCCGTCGCCGTCATTTACTATCGAAAAGATAATACGGCGGATTAACTTAATAAAAGTGAGAATATTATTTTATAGTGTCGGGAAAAACCAATGATTTCCCCATTTGAAAAATGTAAACCTTCATAACTCGGGAATGCCTTGAGATATCAAGCTGAAATTTGGACCATAGATAAGAAATACACGGTTAGCATAGAGCAGAGCAGCGGAGTGGAGTGTCAGTACCCTGGTACTGACACTCCGCTGCTCTGCTCTATGCTAACCGTGTATTTCTTATTTGGCACGCCAACGCCGACGCTTATTGGCTGAGAGCGAATCGGGTACGCTTATGTTCGCCAACGTTACACGACCAAAACCGCCGTTGCCGGCGTTAACATTTTCGAAGTTGGCTACGGTCTCAGTAGTGGGGGCTGACGAAGATAGATATATCAACTGTCTTTGTTACTCCAACGGTGCATGCGTATAATGTACATTATACACATAGACTGAAGGGCCGGCTCAGACTAGCTGCAATAATAGAATTTATATTAACAGAAAAATGCAAACCCTCGTATAAACAGCTAAAAAGAACGGGGTATCAAAACGAAAAAAAATCTATCAAGTGAAACGAAATAAATAAACCAAAATATAACGATTAACAAGTGACTTCACAACTTAAATATCAAAAATACTATGCCATCACTCAAGTTGAAAATAGAAAATAACGCATTTTTACAGATGTCTTTTCTTAACAACATATTACTGATTTTAACTATTTATTAATTCAAAAGTACAAGGTAAAAACGTATTTTTTCGATTGCTTTTACGATTGCTTTTACAAAGCTACCTCTATGAGGAAGTATGTTATTCAAATTTTGGCTTCCTCATAAAGGAAGCTTTGTAAAACTCGAAAAATAATGAGGAAGCAATGTGCAAGGTTCTACTTTGCATCCTTGTTTTAATTAGATAAATATACATGTTGTGGATACGCTTTTTCTATTTCGTTATTACGTTATTTCTTGATTAGAGCGTTTCCGAAAGTGAATGTGATAATGTATATTTTTAAAAATAATTCAACATTCCATAAAATCAAAAATTTCATACCGTTCGTCACTAAATTATACATATATAATGGCTGAATATTGTTTCATTTATATACAAAATTTGAGCTCGCTATCTTACGTTTTGCAAAAGTTACAATAGAGCGATGTCAATTTTTTTTTTTAAATTCAAAACATCATAAAATTGGAACGTTCAACCGATCTTAACTAAATTCAATAGCGATCACCGGCGTATGAAAGCTCACATTCATACCAATTTTAAGATCAATATCTCGAAAATTGAAAGAGTTATCGCGTAGACATATTTCAAAAAATTAAAAAACGCGTAATAATTTAACGATGAAGTTGATTTTAACAAAAATCTGTATGAACGATGAGGCTTGATCCCTCTATCTATGGTCCAAATTTCAGCTTGATATCTCAAGGCATTCCCGAGTTATGAAGGTTTACATTTTTCAAATGGGGAAATCATTGGTTTTTCCCGACACTATAAAATAATATTCTCACTTTTATTAAGTTAATCCGCCGTATTATCTTTTCGATAGTAAATGACGGCGACGGGCGGTGGGGTACCGCGCCGCCTTTTCGATTCATGTTCTGAAAATCTTGGTTTTTCCTGACATTATAAAATAATATGTTCACTTTTATTGAGTAAACCCGCCGTATTATCTTTTCGATCGTAAATGGCGGTGACGGGTGATGGGGTACCGCGCCACCCTTTGGATTCAGATTATTAAAACCTTGGGTTGTCCAGACAAATAAAAATATTTAAAAAAATAATAAACTTTTTATTTATTTTTAACTTTTATTGAATCCCACGATTTTCAACGATTCATACTAGTTTTTCCAAATTTTAAAATCTTTTTTTATAAATATCTTGTCAATTTCTACATTTCGTTTTTTACGAATTTACAAATATTGTTTTGTTAAATTGAAAGTGACAAATATATTTTTTGTAAAAATGACAAAAAGATATTTCTTAAAATGAAAATATAAATTTTAAAATCTATGTATTGTTTCTGTACTTGTTTTTGTAAAACTGAAAACTTCATCGGTTTTTTTATAAAGTTGGTGGACAAAAACCGTTTCATAGAAGTAAAAGAATTTCAATTTACCTTTTATCGAATATAAAGTAAAATATGTAACGAAAATCTTGAGTTGTCACACATTTTAACAGTTTCAGTCATGAAAATAAAATATTTTCAGAACAATTGCGAATGTTCATGTTCACAGCAATCTTTTATTTTATCTGAAAACCGTGAAAAAGCACTAAATAAACGTTCAAATAAATATTTTCATCAAGATATGAGGATACCGATTCAATGCAGGACATCCTTAAGACGAATAATTAATATTATTCTCATCTTAATTTATTGAAACTAAAGTTTCAATAGTTTATTTAATAACGAAAGAGACAGCTCATTTTCTTTCAGATATCCGAGATGTATATTATTTTTAAAATACTAAATCGGGCTCTACGATAAAATAACAATTCAATTGCTATTTCTGCGATGAGCTATTAAAAATTACGTAATAACTAATGTTCCATTATATGAAATAAAAATATATGATCGGAGGTATGAACTGATGACATTGCGTTTCAAGCAGCGCATGAATTCAAGTTCACCGCTGTTCCATCCCCACCAATTTCCACTCCATCGACAGCCGTAGGCATCATTGCTGCCAAGCCAGCAAGCCGAACTTTTCATCGTCATATTTTGTTATTCTTCGGCTGGCAATATCCGTACCCGATCGATTCGTGCCAAATAAGAAGTGGCGGGGTACACGGAGTATCAGTACCCTGGTGATCGGATTCTGGCCCTAATAGTATGCCGAGTTGCTAAGGTATAGACCGAGCGCGGACCAGGAAGGAAGACTCTAGGTCTCGCGTCGTGTGAGTGGGAGAGGGAGTAGGGGTAGCTCGTTAGCTACGTCACGGGTGTGGCGTGATGCTTCGTATAGATATAGTCGCGGTGCAGGAAGGGAAATCGTAGGCTGAGGGGAAGATATATATATATATAGTTGGTCGTGTGCGGACAACATATGTATGATATTTAAAAAAAATTGTATACTATAATTGTATGTTATTTACGATTTTTCATTTAATCCACAAATTAATTGGACATAGTCCATTTTTTTTATTTACTATTTCATGCATAACGTATAAAGCCTTTATTATTCTATATAAGAGGCATTGCACGGTCGTTTTGCCACATAAAAAAAAATTCATAGAAGTTTTCTAAAAATCGGGGTCAGTGGTATCTAGAGATGCAACAAATTAAAAAATAAAAAATAATGTTAGCCGGCATATGCCATTTTTTTCATTTTCCATTTAATCTGTAATATCTCGGAAACGATTAAATCATATCGAAATGATTAAAAAACGAAAATGGATGTTTTCATGGGCAATAAGAAAAAAAATGTATTCAGAATTAATTGTGTAATTTGAGCCCACATTTTATGGAAAAAACAACAAACATTTTTTTTAAAATATAGTAGGACTTCGGATTTTTTTATCGGACAAATTGCGTCATGATTTTTAAGTGTTCGCCGAATCTTGAATATTTTTGTTGTTTTTTCCATAAAATGTGACTTGAAATTACACAATTAATTCCGAATACATTTTTTTTTTGGCCATGAAAAACCGCACATTTGCATTTTTTTAATCATTTCGATACGATTAATCGTTTGCGACATATTACAGATTAAATGGAAAATGAAAAAATTTGCATATTGCGGCCAAAATTTATTATTTCATTTTTTAATTTGATGCATCTATAGATACCACTAAACACGATTTTGAGAAAAAATTCGAGAATTTTTTTTTTTTTTTTTTTGTGGTGAATGTACCGTGGAATACAAAAAGAAATATTCCACGAGGTGCAATACATCAAAAGACGCGGCAGCGTGTCGACGCCAAGTCTATTAATCTCCTCTACATAAGAACACAAACATAACCTCAAATTGTGAAATTTTCACTTTTCACTATGATCTCGCATACGAAATTCGAATCTCGAGTGCTAAAGACCACTCGTGCTTTACGTTCGAAAAATCTCGATTGCGAGATCTCGGTGAGATTTCGAGAATGGCGGTCCGGCCTTTTCGTTCGAGGATCTAGGAAATCTCGAATGAAACCGAGCTCGAGCGAAGTCGAGAATTGAGCCCTAGTAAGAAATCGGACGCCACGGAGTCGGCACTGTAACGTCACGACACGGCACGGTGGAATGCTGCCGTTGCGTTATGTGCGTCTGAATGTGATGCAAATCGAGCGTAACAGCGTAGCTAGGGACGCTGTAATGACACCATAGCGGCACACTAGCTTTTCCCGGTGACCCGCTGTTCAGATCACACGATATGAAGCTATTGTACCGTCACAATGCGGTCACATGTGCCGATAGCGTTGCGTTCACCGTGCCTTTACCGTGCCGTTAATCTCAATTTCAACGCCACGTTATTTCTTTCTGGAAGAGATCCTACTTAATGTATGACAATCAATTTACAGAAAAGTAACTCATTTTACATTAGTAAATAATGGGCCATATTATTTGTAGTTTTTTTGGAAGTCGAATTCATAATTTTAGTTCGATCTTCGCAAGATCGAACTCATTTTACTTCTTAAAACATACTGTCTAAATTTAGCAGTAAAAATTTGTCATGATATTCATCGACTACAAATAAAAGTTCATGAAAGAAAACATTGTTACGAGTCTAATGAAATTTTTCTCCGAATTAAGATGTAAGAGGGTGAGGATTGGGTGAATTGGTGAAACGTCTCCCAATGAAAAAAATTAGCTACCGTTAGTAATAATTACCGCGGTAAATTAATTGCTCTACACCCTAGCAGATCCGGTCATCGAACAAACCACCGTCGAAATCACCATGGTGGTTTTGTACAAAAAGTTCACTGAGAATTTTGTCGAAACCACCACGTAAACCACCACTCCGAGATTCATTTAAATCTCGGAGTGGTGGTTTACGTGGTGGTTTTGTCAAAGTTTTGTCGAAACCACCCCGTAAACCACCACTCCAAGATTCATTTAAATCTCAGAGTGGTGGTTTACGTGGTGGTTTTGTCAAAATTCTAAGTGAACTTTTTGCACAAAACCGCTATAGTGGAAACGACCGTGATCCTATTATGGTGGTTTGCGCGGTGACCGGGTCTGTTACGGCAGCTTTATTTCTATATTGAGTCGATGCTCTGCAATTCAGATCAATTTTCTTCTTTCCTATTTTCCCTTTGACACTTTTTTTGATAATTTGCTACTTCATTGACTTCACTGTACCGTTGATGCGGCCATATTAATAAAATTTTATCGATCCACCAGCAATGTAATTAAGAGAGGAGAGGGTGACAACAATATCGTGATTAAATGTGTATTCACAATCGTGATTATTAGTATTGGTCCAAAAGTCCTTTCGATTTTTTTATTTATCCATGGAGGGATAACAAATTTTCGTGTCCATGAAAAGGGCTGCGTAATGTCTACGACCTTGGGATACTTTCGTCTCCAACCCAGTAACATTTTACATGTTAATAAAATTTTTTGTAACAACAGATCCCGAGCCCGGACGAGATCTCGCTTCATGTACATTTACAAAGTAGTAATATATGTAGTATGTAACGTAGTACAACGTATATTAGACTAATATAAACACACACGCGCGTGCAGAGTCCGTCGGCGTATGCAAATTTCGAGAACTTATTTATCGGAGAAAAAAAAACACACGACACGACGACAAAAATAAAATACGGAAGTAATAATTTAACGGGAATATAGTAACAGCATCAGCAACAACAATAGTAAAGGTATTCATAATGATTAATAATAATTCGTCAAGAAAATAATATGCATTTGTAATTATAATATATATTTATTTCATTTGTTTATTTTTCAATGTTGGTCATGAATACGTGTGTACCTCGACGTCCTGGCAATGATTTTGAATCTTTAATCGAAAAACTATCGGACAAGCTTGCTACTTTCCTTTGAGAAGCTTGTAAACACGCTGTGTCGGCTTTGGCTCCGGCAGAAAAACAGTGTCGTCGACGTTATCAACCGATTATCGACCAATCGAATTATATACAGGGTATCTTATTTTTTTATCTATAAATCTAGCAAGTTACTCGGTTTTTGTAGAGACGTCGGAAGAGTGAGACTCACTCGGAGAGGCAGAACAGGATAAAGCAACTTTTTTTTTTTTTTTACAGAAATGTATGATAAAACTATTTCTATAACTATTATTTAATAATCAAAAAAGCAGTTCTTGTAAAATAAGTTTAAACTTTTGAATTACTCCAGAGGACATTCCAAAAATCATTTCACGAAAAACTTTGAAAAAAAAAAAACGAATCCTTCATTTATTTTTCAATGCATTAAGGAAGTTTATTCACACTTTTCAGAAATTTTCCGTGAAGTTTCGTGACATTTTTGTTGTTCCTCACGTTTAATAAAAAAGAATCCAATATTTTTGTTATAGAAGCTCAAATTTTTCAGAAAATCTCGATTCGAGAAAAATTTGTTAGAAACGTTTAGCTCTATCTCTCACGCACTTTCAAGTTCAAATAGCGGTGCTTCGTCGGTAATAAACACCTCTCCTTAAGTGACAGTGATACACCGGCTGGAATTTCTTCGCCCAATGTTAAACGCCTATAGGTCTGTCTCTCTCGCACATAGCTCAGTCTCTCTCGCACTATTTTTCTTTTAATTCTCACAAAAAAAAAACGACTGAATCGATTGAGGAGCCAGAAGCTTAACCCAATTCTACGGTACTTCCGCGTATTACCTCAAAATACGGACCCTATCTGCCGTACTGTTCGGGAGAAAACAGCTTTTGAAATTTTGAGATGTGGTGGGGGAAGTACCATTGCCTCTTAAGGGGAGGTGAAACATATATCACGTGACATATGAGTGCAAGAGAGATAGCTGAAAATTTCCGAACACCGCCATTCGGACGACATTGTTATTTTTAAAAAAAGCTCTATGTCACCGAACGGAGAATTAAATTGCGCTTCCGGTGACATATTCCTTTTTCTCAAAATGTCTACGGTGTCTCCATACTTTTTGAGTAGGTTTCGCCTCGCCTTAAAGGCATGATGTGGCACAGATGTCGTACAGACTGAGTCGGTAAAAAACCGGTTTCCCTATTTTCTCCGCAACTATTAATATTTCGGACCAAAACGAATTAGGTTTTCGTAACCAATAGATAGATGCATGAAAACCTAATTTGCTTTTGTCCGCAATATTCACAGTTGGGGAGAAAATAGGGAAAACTATTTCACGGTCAGACGGTGTAAAAAATACCATAAATGTCATTCGGAGTTGGTATGCATTTAAGGAATAAGAAATCTTAGAAACTCTGGTATTATGAATCTAAAAACCCACAGGGAAATAAAGTATATGGGGCATTCCATCCCGATTCGTCCTGGCCCTGACCCTCGACCTCCCCGAATTGGCTCGTGATTTTTTGTAGGATTGGTTAGACCCTGAAATGCACCAGATCTTATTTATTTTTTTTTCTATGCAATTTTTTTTTAAATATTTTTTTAAAGGGACATATCGAATGCCCTAATTAAAAAATCTCAAAAAATTCTGATAAATACTTTGTTGAATATCAAAATTTTCTAGCTTATAGCCAAAATTTGCAAAAATTTTCTTTTTATAGTTTTTAAGCTTTCTCGATTTAAAAGAATTATGAAAAAATTGAAAGAAAAAGAAAAATTAATCTACTACAAGCGATTGGTCAAACGTTTATTTATGTGAACTCGGATTTTTTAGAATTTCTTCAGATTTTTAGGAATTTGTCAAATTTTTCTCATCTAAGACTATTCTAGCAGCAGCATGCCATAATTAAAAAATCTGAAAAAATTCTGAAAAATACTTTATAGAATCTCAAAATTTTCTAGCTTAGAGCCAAAGTGTGGAAGATTTTTCTTCACATAGTTTTTCAACTTTTTTGCTTTAAAAAATTATTAAAAAAATAGAAAACAAAATCAAACTACTATGGACGACTTGTCAAACATTTCTGCATATGAAATTGTGTTTTTCAGAATTTTTTCAGATTTTTAAATTATGGCATGCTGGTGCTAGAATGTGGCGTGTGTGGTGCTGGAATAGTCTTAGTTGAGAAAAATTTGACAAATTCCTAAAAATCTGAAAAAATGCTAAAGAAATCAGAGTTTACATAAATAAACGTTTGACCGATCACTTGCAGTAGATTAATTTTTTTCTATTTTTTCATAATTTTTTTAAATCAAAAAAAGCTTAAAAACTATAAGAAGAAAAAATTTTCCCACTTTGGCTATAAGCTAGAAACTTTTGATATTCAACAAAGTATTTTTCAGAAGTTTTTCAGATTTTTTAATTAGGGTATTCGATATGTCAGTTTAAAAAAATATTTTAAAAAAATTTACATAGACAAAATAAAAAAATAAAATCTGGTACATTTGAGGGTCTAACCAATCTTACAAAAAATTACGAGCCAAATCAAGGAGGTCGAGGATCAGACCCAGGCCGAATCGGGATGGAATGCCTCATATATGCAAGGTATAGAGAAGATATATATTTCCAAATAGATTCCACTCAGAAAGTAACGGTGAATATAAGTTGTTGTTTGCACAAAAAAACTTTCAAAATAATCCATATTACCTTGGAAATAACTAAAAAACTAAAAGAATCTCATACGTAGTTGCTTATCCGTTGCTGGGATCGATGAGTTGCCGGCATAACGACCTTTGTAACAACATTGATTTCACCAACAGAAATATTACTTTCAGATTCTTTTTGTTTGGTTGTTTGGAACAGTACATTACGTTACAAGGGAGGGAAGTGCAACTTTTCACCGAGAGCGAAGTTTGATGCCCGAGCGAAGCGAGGGCAGAAATTCACACGAGGTGAAAAGTCGCACCCCTCCCATGTAACGTACTATACTTTTTCTCCTGACTCTGCTGAAATAACGTGATTCCGTCCCAGAAAAGCGGGAGGAAAGTCGCCGATATCTGACCGCGAGCAGTGCGCATGTGCAGCGGGCAAGATATACGAGCCAAAACCCCTTAGGGCATCTTGCCCCCTATTTTCGCCCACATCGAGATTCCCAGCGCTCGCGCTGCGAACCCCGAAGCGCGTAAAAACAGGGGCCACGATACCCGAGCGAGTCTTACCTCGTACATCTTCCCGCTGCCCATGCACACGACTCAGGGCCAGCTATCGTCGAATTTTTCTTCTCGCTTTTCAGCGACAGAAATCACGTCATATTTCAACGCAATCAGAAGAAAAGAATCGTATGCTACGCGGAAGGGAGCGCAATTTTCACCTCGTGCTCGGGCAGCTAACCTCGCGCTCGGTGAAAATCGCGCTCTTCCCTCCCTTTTAGCATAATGTACTATTATTTCACTCAGTGCGTAGAACGCGGTTTTGCGCACGCTTTGCGTGCGTCAAACATCGTTTACACACCTCGTGAAATAAAATATTGTACGATACTCATGCGAAAAACGTTTTCTTAACTCGTGTGATTGCAACACTCGCCTTCGGCTCGTGCTACAAATTCACACTCGTCAGAAAAAGTTTTTTCGCACTCGTATCGTAATGTACTATTCTCCCGATTTCGCTAAAAAATACACACATTTCGTGTGTGCAACAAGGCCGGAGAATAAGCTAATTTTTAACAAATGACGATATGCGTGCGCAGTACGATGATTACCTCCCTCGGAGGTAATGAAAGCGGACTGCGCATGCGTACGTGGTACGCATGCGTGGTACGCGTATGGGGTTATTTTAGCGAAGGCGGGAGAAACGTCATTTGGACTGTTCCCGTCAGTTTTTCGTGCAAAAAAAACTTCTGCTCAGCCTCATTTTTTTGTTGATTTTGACAATTGTTGTTGATTTGGGTGACTGCGGAGTGACATAACGGCGGAGACATAACTTTACGAAAAATTCGATATCTCGGATATATCTTAGGATATACGAGGCATTTAGTTCATATCAGTTCCGCCACTAAAAAAAGTTTTTTAAAACTAATTTATAAACGTACAGGTTATACAATCCCAAAAAATAGACAAATAAACAAATTAACTTGTGAGAGGGAGTTTGTAATTTTTCAAATTCGTAACTGAAATAGTCATATTTTGGGATCCGTACATTATATGTCAAATTCGCAAACAGAAAATCATGCGGTTGTTTGTGGCCTACAGAATTAAAATTTATTCAGAATTCATTGAGTTAGTAAAGTAACTTTTTATGGTTAAATGATCAAACAGATATTTTTTTCAGATGAAAAATATCCAATATCGGCACCTCCTCAATTTTCTACTCAAATTCTATTATTGAAAAACAAATTTTCAGTATAATTTCTTTTGTCGTAATCGAAACGACTTAAAAGTGACAGCCATTTTTTTTCCAATTGATATTCCGTTTAAACAGACCGAGCTCTGCTGTTGAAAATACAACATTTTTTTTCATGTTCTGCATACAGTGAAAACTTATATGTGTTGCTTGATTCATAGAAAACGACATCACTGAAAGACATGTTTTACGTAAAATATCTATATCTTTCCAACAATTACATTTTTCATGAATCAAACATTACTCAAACGATGTATACGCAGAATATGATTAAAAAATTGTTGTTGATGACAGCGACTACTCTACCATTTTAAATCAAATGTTAATTATTTACAAAATATATAAATACTCCCACTTCCGAGTGGATTTGCATCTCATTGAAAAAAATATATATTTTTTTTTATGTTCACGTTGTGAAAAAACGTCATTTGGACTGATCCCGTCTGCGATAATATTCGGTGGTTTTTTCCGCACTGAAAGAAATTGGGATGGTCCTGGTAACTATTCAGTGGTACTTATATTTTATTAGTCCAGGTGACTATTTTCGTAGTTACATTAACTCTCTTCACTGTTAACGTAACCACGTTACGAAAAATGTTAATGTAACGACGACAATAGTCACCTGGACTAATATAATATAATTATTACTGAATAGTTAGCAGGACTATCTCAATTTCTCTCAGTGCGTTAATAAAGCATTTTTAAGAGCATTCTGTAGTGAAATATGGCTTCGCATTAATGAATTGGGCCTGAATAAATTTTCAACGGACCATAAAAAATCGTGGTGTTATATAAACTGATTTTAAGAAATTAGGAAATATAAACTAACAAGTTTAAATCCTAGCAGACCCGGTCATCGCACAAACCACTATAGAATCACGGCCGTTTCCACTATGGTGGTTTTGTCAAAATTCTAAATGAACTTTTTGTACAAAACCACCATGGTGATTTCGACGGTGGTTTGTTCGGTGACCGGATCCGTTAGGGAAGGAATTTTTTTTTTTGTGATATAAATAACAGGGAATGTTTCATATAAGAAACATATGCAAGCGAAAAACATATCCTAGATATATTTTGAAAGTTTTTCTGTAATATATACAGCCGAAAAGTTCAAACCGTCAGATATATTTTTGGGTAAATTTCTTTTTCCTAAAATGTGTACGGACTCTGAATGACATTCGTTGCAATTTTTTATGCCAACCGGGTAGTAGCAAATCACGTGAAATTTTTGTATTTTTAACTGTTTCAGAATTGATCATCAATCGATATTATAGATAAAAATGCGACACCCTGGATATTCTATACGTGACGGCACTGCCAGCGTCCACAGAGAATGTCCACGTCCTTTCCGAACTTACATGGCTATTCGCGTCTGAATTACGCGCGCACTTTTTGGTTCTTTTCTTCGTTTTTAATTATCTTCAATCCGAGGTGATTTTTGTTTCGTTTCTCTGGTCTCGTGTTGTCGCGATCTCGAAAGCTCAGCGAGCGGTCGAGGCAGTGACGATGAGCGTGTGGAATATCGTGATCCTTTGAGCAGGATCTCCGAAGCTATTTATAATATATTAACGTTTAAGTATATCGCGACAAGTCCAGAGCTCGAAGATTCACGGATGTAGACCGTGACTTTGATTCCTCATTTCACTTGCACGCGCGGTTTTAATTCCGTACGACGTGTCATTGTCAGCCGTGCATCTTTGAGACACGGGCAACAATCGTCGTTACAATACTGCCAGCATCCACGCGGCTATTAGAGCTGTTCCACGATGAGCTGTGTTCACCGCAAACCGGAAAGATGGTGCCCGTGTTGTCTCTCACGCTTGCTTCGGATGAGGTGCTGGGGCAGGGCCTGGATCCGACCGGAAGCACGAGAGCAGGAAACCCGTGTACATCAAGAATAATATTGTTATCGCGATGAGCATGTACATGTAGATGTTTAGCTCCGGCTGGCGGAACCTATTCTTCCGCAGCCACTCCAACACCTCCTCCTCTTTTCGAAGATCCCCTGTGACAACATTACATGTTATATTAGAATGTTCAGAAACGAACGTTAATGCTAGAGGTAGATGTACCAGTTGTGCTTTGAGAGAAATTAATCTAATGAGATTATTTGAATGTAAAAAATGTTATAACAACCAAACACAATTAATTGAGTTACATAAATTCTACTTGACCGAATTAATATCATATAAGGACGGTGTTCGGATAAATAAATGCATTTACTTGAAGTAAATACATTCATTTAATGGCGGTTTAGTAGAATATATTTAATTAAAAAATTAATTGCATTTAAATACATTAAAGAAATCACCAATAGTAGTGGACGTGCGATCAGCGTGTGGCTCAGGCGGTTCCCAGAGTTAAGAAGCATTTTTTGCGGCCATAACTTGGGTGGGAGACCGCTTAGCCGCTTAAGGTATTATTTAGGGAAGTATCGCCAAACGGTCCAGAATACCCAGAATGCATTGCGCGGCTCCAATAGTGACAATATTCACGGTGCACAAAAAAAAGAAGCGTGGCTTACCCCGCTCCGATGCTAATGCCAAATAACTTACCGTGTTGCCACTATTGGAGCCGAGTAATGCATTCTGAGTATCCTGGACCGGCTGGCAATAAGTACCTCCCTAAATAATATCTCATAGCCGCGCACTGGCTTGCGCGCCAACTGCTGAGCGGGAGGCAGTTTTCCGAGTTTCTAATGTATTCTTATACAATAGATGCTCCGTAAAAATAAAGCCACTTGTATCGGCCACGTTTTCCGCAGTTTCCCTGTGCCCACGTGGGCTCTAGGGCAGTTTCGTGGAATGGAATAGGGGATAAAGGGGGTGAGGATAGTAAAAGCCAATAGGCGTATTTGAGGAATACCCAATAGAAAAAAATACATTAAATAAATTACATTTAACAATTAAATGTACATCAGATAGTATATTAGGCTACAAGAGAAGAGCCTAATTTTTGCCGTACATGAAGTATGTTGCCCAAGCGAAGCGACAGCATAAATCACATGAGGTGAAAATTACCCTCTCTCCTGCATAGCATCCCTAATAATCACGACAACTTTTAGAATCACCAGAAAATGACTGAGGAGTTGTTCAAATAACCGTGTAATGACTGATTTGTTTTTGACCCTTTTAGTGACTCTCAAAATTTGTCAGAATAACCGTAGAAATGACCATCGAAAGATTGGTAAGGCCCGACGATCATTTTTGCGGTTATTCTGACAAATTCCGAGAGTCACTAAAGTTACCGTGATTGTTAGGGACACCATTCTTTTCTTCCGATTTGGCTGAAAAATATGCTTATTGCCTTGCATGCAACAACCCGTGCAGAAATATAGTTGGGGCTCCAACTTGGCCCTCTCTAGTATGCCGCAGTTCTATTAGGGGGCATAGTCACGCTTGAAGTACGGAGCCTTTAGAGGCTCAATATGGGCGACCCTAGTGAGGATTCCACATTTAAGCCTGATTAGGCCCCGAAGTTTGTCGTGGCCGTCTCTGTTGAGCCTAGGTAGGGTTCTAGAGTAGATTCCCTATTGTGGATGCCACGCTTATACCTAAAAAGGCCCCTTATTTAATCGTGGCTGCCCGAACTAATTTCTGCACGGGAAGGACGGCAAAGGCGGTATCGATGGTACAGTCAGGTGAATCGCGTACCGAGGTTACAAAAATTATTTGAACACGCTTTCAAAGGGAAACTAGTATAAACGCAAGCAAATCCGGATTAAAGAGATCCTCCTTAATGTAAAAAATGTATAGCAATAAATTTTAGAGAAACGTAACTCAGGACACGCTAATCACCATTGAGTTATGTTATTCATAGTTTTTTGGAAGTGAGTTATTGAAAATGGGCTATAGGAAATTTATTGTTTTTTAAACTTCTTCACACTTTCATGAGATAATCGGTAAGCCAAAAATTTCTCAAAATTGCTTAATTGTGCATAAGAAAAATTCTTTCGACATAAATGTAGCTTTTTTTTGTAATTATTGAAGTTATCATTTTTTTATGAAAATAATTTTTGGG
This sequence comes from Ephialtes manifestator, assembly GCA_963970395.1. Taxonomy (NCBI): domain Eukaryota; kingdom Metazoa; phylum Arthropoda; class Insecta; order Hymenoptera; family Ichneumonidae; genus Ephialtes; species Ephialtes manifestator. The sequence goes on from OZ019968.1 coordinate 24,694,237, forward strand.
ATCAACACCCGAGTCTATGGGATTTGCCCAATTTTACCTTTTTCATGGAGGAAGGATTCTTTTTATGTGCAATAGAGCAATTTTTAGAAATGTTTGTCTTACCGTTTGTCTTAAGAAAGTGTGAAGTTAAAAATCCATCAATTTCCTATAGCTCATTTATAATAGTTAGATGATTTTGTCATAGAACAAAAAAATCTGGGGAAATATATTTCTTCCTCTTGGCTGGAGGAAAAATACAGATAAATAGTACTCGGTAATGGGCATTAAAATATTCATGAAATTTTTTACCTCGATAAATACTGGGGAATCGTTTCCGGAAATAAACTATTGCAGGCAGTTTAGTAACGCCCCATTTACGGGCGTAACGCGGATCAGCCATCTTTACGAAGGTGATGTCAAGATTGTCAGTCTCGCCGTCTATATTTTCCAGATGCGTGTTCACCTCATCACTTTCTTTGTTATCATGTTCGTCTGCAACACAATAAGATAAACGAAAATGTATTTTTTTTTCTTATGTATAATGGAAGCTGCGGATTTTTCTTGGCAAACTCCGATACTGAACTTTGATAAAAAATCACTGAATGTAACCGATATTTTAATCGATATTTTGTATTGTTTGATCGACTCGAGAGTTTTTATAAATAGTACTTTACGATACTAGTGCATAAAAGCGGACTTTCGGCGAAGGTTGGAAAGAGGCAAGAGGCGAAGCCGAGTGTTGTTTGTAGCGCGACAGTAGACGAGTGCGGACACTTTACAACCGCCGTCGGGAGTCCGCTTTAAAGATGTTATTCAAGTAAACAATTTTGAAGATTTTTGTCCCAATATTTTTTATGTTATAGACAAAAGCACGACATTTGTAAAACATATTTTTATAAAATTTTTACCCACGTACTTTCTGAGTTATAAATTATCAAAGTTCAGCGATTTAACATCGGCAGTATACGGTGGAGTATGAGGAATGTCGTGTTCTCAGCGAAAGCGCATGTTTGCAGAGAATATACCATGATAAATTTGTTCTTTTCGTGTACATTGGGGTCTGAGCTTTACAGAACACTGAAAAAATCCGCGTGCGCCCACCTTTTATGAAAGATATTACGTTAAAAGTAAACATTGTCTTTTTCGCCTCTCTCTTGTTCATGTATGTGCATGCCGTTCGCACAGTACCTCCGTCTCCCGCCATGCGCCCCCTTGCCTATCCTCCCCACGGTAACCTGTATAACATCCTTAACGTATTTAAGGTGATGTGTTACATATCGTCTGTCTCACTCAGATCGCCATAAGTGCGAGTGAGATAACTAAATCTTCCCGAAGTGTTATTCTCCGTCGCGGTTGATTATTCGAATAAAAGGCGAGAAGTACTGACTGCAGAATGCCAAGGCGCAGTCAGTACTTCTCGTCTTTTGCCTAAAACATCAACTGTTACCGAGAACAACGCTTTACAGTTTTTGTTACCGACCGAGTGGTAGCACATCATCTTAAGTATCGCATACTACTTTATTTCACTCATTGTGTAAAAAAGTGGTTTTACGCACGCTTCGCGTGCGTCAAACCTCGTTTGCACACCTTGTGAAATAAAATTTTGTACGATACTCATGCGAAAAACGTTTTCTGAACTCGTGTGATTGCAACTCACATTCGTCAGAAAAGTTTTTTCGCTCTCGTAGCGTAATGTACTATTTTGTGACGAATGCATGAAAGGTGCCAGGTTATGTTGCTGGCCGGGCGCGACAATAAAGGAAAAACGCAAACGGATGTGCGCATGAGCACAGTATTTTCGACACGCTTCCAGTATTTTCGATACGCCTTCTCGAAAAGCGCCACTTTATGTTGCGGCCGGCCCGCACATAAACTGGCACTTTTCATGCATGAGTTACAAAAAGAAGTTTTGTCTTGGCGAAATGTTTTTATCGAGTTTCCAATACCAGTGTCTTCGCAATTTGCCAAGATGACCAGAAATCCCATTTAGGAAATATATCCGATTGTGTACGTGTGTGTCTTTATGTGCGTTTGCCTGTACATTTCAAACGTTTTAAACTCGAGAATGGCTAGAATCACAGTGCTGAAATTACAACCAACAAAAACAGAACGTCCCCTTTGTTTACTGTTATTTTTATGCAAATTTACAAGACCTTTAAATTATATAACGCTTAGAAAGTTTGAAAAAATTGTTACAAATGGAGCATATGAAAACTTTAGACACCACCTGTTACAAAAATCCACATCGTGTTTTCTTACTTCGAGACTCAATTTCATGATACAAACTGCAATTTTCGGTTGTCTAGAAGAAAACAAATTATTCATTTTAATAAGCATTGTTTTGTCAAATATTAATAATAAAAATAATAATTTCAAATGAGGCTGAATTGTATGAAGAATAGTTTTTACATGTCACACATGTCCAGTATTCCTACCAAGAAAGGTGGCAGTTCGTCTAATGTAACCGTTTTTTAAAAAAGTAAACATCATCTGGTTCCGAAAAATTGAATATCCCGGACTCTATGCGACCTAAAAGGTTTTTTGTAACGCATGCATGATAAGTGCTACTTCTCGTGCCTGCCGCGCGTGGCGTAAATGGCGCTTTACAGCCATCGATGCTATTTTACTTCTCGCACGGGAATCACTTCTCGCACGCGCGCGACATTACACTCGGTAGCACTTCCCATGCATTTGTTACAAAAAGTATTATGTGATACAGAGCGAGAGAACGATCGCCTTCGGCTCGTGCTGCTGTGATACTCGTGGGGCTCGTACAATCAACTTCCCAACCTGCGTATAATGATCGCTTTCTCGCCCTTGTATCGCAAAGTACTATTACGATCCACGGCATTAAAGGTAATCATTCAAGCTATCAAATGCTACATAGCACCGTTTATTGTGCACAAAAATAATGATATTCGTCCATACCAAAGATTCGTCTTTGTACGTGTTAATTAAATGGAAAATATAAAAATCTGTCGCGCTACCTGAAAAAAAAAAAACAAAAAAATCGGAAAAAGCTTTCCTTTCACGAGGGTCAATATTAGGGTACAGTTTTGAGTTCTTTGATGTGGAAAAAATAAAGGAAAAAAAATTCAAGTTTTTTTTTGGACAGTCTAATATAAACAATGATATATGATTGCAAATAATGATATACTATTATATATAATCTTTTTCCCCGGGTTCTTCTTAAAAGTTAAAAAAATATCAGTTTTTATAATGGGAAAATGAGTAATTGTTTAAGCTTTGAAAAATCGATACAAATATTTATAACTAATTTGACTATAGTGAAGTAATTCAACGTCCTCCATTTTTTAAATCGTAAAAAAATCTAAAACGAAATAATAAAAATGTTAGTTAAAAAATCAGTTAAATTTAGTTGAACAAGGTCGAATCGAGACTCCGTTAAAACATCGTTTAATAGTTCGGTTACAGAGCTTGCCAGAGCTGGACCACGAATAGGTACTTACAAAAGAAGACGGTGAGGAATTCATTCTCGTCAAGCAATTTATCGAGCATCTTTTTGTTGACCTCTTCGATCTCGTTCTTGATCTCAAAGACATCTTGCGACGTGAGCCACTGGAGAATTTTGTCTTCTTGTGTTAAATCACCATCATAGATCAGAGGTGTCTTTTTCCGAAAATAAGCGAGCGATGGAACGTTTATTATGCCATACTTCTCAGCAGTTTCGGGACTCGAGATCTTCACGAAATCGATCCCAAAGAGATCGGCCTCGCCATCGATTTTCTCGAGAGCTTCCATTATCTCATCGCACTCTGGGCAATCTTCGTCATCTAGAAAAGAAAGGGAAAGACAGTAATTTTGCTTCCTCGTAGCCGAATCTTTGTTTTTATGAATATTTTATTTTTATTCATGTGTGTACACTCAAAGTGATGTAAAGGTCGAGAAACGAAGTTTAGAACAATTATCCGGATATATATGTGTGTGTGTGTGTGTGATCAAGGGCTTAAAATTTATACTACCATAACTCGTGAACTACTTTACCGAATCAGCTTATATTTGTAAAAATCGTTGACACATTCCGTTTTCATGAGATTTTAAAGATTTTGAAAAATGTCAATTAATGCTCTAACTGGAACAAAGTTTTAACTATCGAACTAAAACTGCGGATTAAAAGTGAACAAAATGATATGACGTTAGGCATTGAATTTGGGCAAATTCGATAAAGCAGTTCAGGTTTAATGGGTTTTTTTGAATTGTCAAAAAGTTGATGCTATTGTACCAACTTTTATAAAATCTGATCTAGCCAGCACACATTTTACACGCACACGAAACAATGTTTATTCATATCTAATTTAGTGAAGATCGGTAAAAGGGTTCGGATTTTATATGAATTTAATTTTTTTGTTCGTTATTTTTTGATGACTTAAATTTCACTGGTATTGATTTTCTTCATTTATTTCTTCAAAATAAAGATTCACAGTAGAATCTCTATGAGGAAGCTAAAATCGATCAACATATTTTCACATAGAGGTAACTTTGTAAAAAGCGAAAAATAATGATATATATCTACTTTGGTTTTTTGACCAAGCGCTAAAACTCTCCAGTCGTTCAACCTCTTAGTTCTTGCAATATCACGTTAATTTAACTTGACCAAAATATTTTGAAATTTGAAATTCATAATGAAATTGATAATGGATACGGTAAATTTTGAAATTGACAATGGATACGGTAACAAATTGAATTACAACACGTTCCAATAAAAAGATCTTGAAAGAAAACACTTGAACACTTGAAAAATGCACTTTTTTCCAGTTTTTACTTGTTTTAACCATAAATTCAAGGTTAATTATTTTAACAACTGTTTATTTAAGAAAAAAATCGTTCTCTTGTTATAGAAAAAATGTATTTTATTAAACCCCTAGCGGATCCGAGCAACCGTCATTTTGTAGTTGCTTGACAGTCATATACAAGTATCCGTAACACAACCAGAATGTTTTAACCAAAAACAAACCTCAAATTAACGCAGAAGTAACCGACAGTTTGTTCAAAGTTGTTTTTCGGTTATTTGAAAGTTCTTCGAGAAACCGAATAGTAACCCAGAACGGACCTTTGGGTTTATTTCGAGTCACTTTACGGTTACCCGACGGTCACTGGGTCACTTCTGCGTTATTTTAGAGTTATTTTTTGTTCCATAACGACCGGTAACTCTTCGGTTATTTTTCGGTTCTTCAGATCCGCTAGGGACCTAATTCCTTAAATAAAAAAATCTTTAACAGCTTCAAATCGAGGGTAATATTAAGTACTTAAGTAAAAGTCATGTTGGGCGTGTTAAAAAACTGAAAAATTAGTCAGTCAACCTAAAGAATGTCTAGATTAGTCGAAAACATACAAAAGAAGACTGCAAGAAATGGCGACTCATCGAGAAGTCTCTCCAACATTCTATCGTTGACCGATTCAATCTCATCCGCCAGCTCCCGATTGTCGTCGTCGATCAACCACTCGAGGACCGATTCTTCATTTTGAAGATCTCCTGTAAAATGTATATTGAATATTATTTTTATTATCGTGAACATAAGAAACAGCTGAAACTCAGAGAAATGGGTTTAGTAGATTTATTTGAATCAAATACCATTTACTTGAATGAGATAAATACCACTTGACTCATTTAAAGTCGTATGTATTAGGTCTGTATTTCAAGAAATGAATTTACTCAAAGGCCGATCTGATTGAATTTATTAAACGCAAATGAGTTTTATTTAAACAAAATCTTCCTAACTTCTATCGGTGAAAAAGCTTCAATAATAGGACTAACACATCGGCGCAGTTCTTTGGCCATAACGATTGGCGTCTTCAACACTAACATGAAAAGAAGAATATTAAGTTTTGAATAACGCAAGTTTCCGCCTGCAGTATGTCATCACTGAGAATCATTTTATCAATGGATGGGGTTTTACCATTTATTACACAGAAGAAATCGTATATTACTGTATCTCCCGAAAAGCGATATGGCCTCCCACGATTGTATTTTGCCAACTCGTCCTCCATAGATCAATTTGTAGCACCGTTAGCTGATAGATTCTACACTTCGTCCCAAGTTAAAACTCTCTAGCGGTCTGCAAAACTCTCTAGAGGATGATCAAACAGTGAAACAAAATGGCGACAGCGGGATGTTCCAAGTCATGCCGGATCTGACGAAAAACATCGAGGAATTTAACGACGAGGACGACGCAATGACAGCAAAGGCATGGATTTGTATTATTGGCAGCATGCCAATCATATCGCGACTTGGGACAATCTTAAAACCGCGTTCAAGAAAACTTTCGGCGATAAAAAAAATTTCATCGTTTGATGGCAACGAATGATCAAACGAATACAATTGAAGGACAAAAAGACGGCGATATATTTCCACAACAAATACGTTTTGTATCAACAAATGAAACTCGGTTTCGACGAAACAAAGGAGTCCAGTTTTATAGGGCTGTGGTCTTGCGACGGAACTAACTCATTAATGGGCAAGGAACATGACGATAAGAGAGATTCCACGATTCATCTGGGCATTTTGGGTTAGATCGAACGTTTGCCAACATGAATCAATAGTATTATTTCCTGAAAATGTGACGACACCTAAAACGGCACATCAGAGCCTGTTTGCGATGTCTGATGAAGAAGACATAAACGGGGAAGCCGACGCGTTTCATCCGAACCCTCCGGATGCACAATCTTTGATCCACCGTCGACTGTTACCAACCGTTTGGTGATAGCCGACCTAACAACCTAACGAACTACGTGCGACTCGAAGAATTGCGCAACGTCATTCATGTAGGACGAACTGTTTAACAGTACACTCCTACAAATTGATCTACTTCGGATGGGATGGCTCATACAATTTGAATCACATAGGTAGGTTCGTTCAATCGTACAATATGTCAACAGACCTTCGCGATAAGATATGTGAAATCAGTCTGGACGTCAAGTCATTGAAGTTTTCTGAATATTTCAGAACCATCAGACCATGTCGACAGCACATTTCAAATCCATGTAGAGTGTATACTGCTGTCGAGTGGCAAAGGCTCGGATCCGATGTCAAAGGCAAACAGACTACGAAATGGCAGTATGCACTGTATGTGGATTTGGCTTGTATAATCAACATTCGGACAGTTCTAGAATGTTCGGAAGGCTTCAGAGAATTGACGTCCATTTTGATTTGACATATCTGATTTCTAGAAAGAATTATATCTCACAGGAAAGGTCTGTTGACATATCGTGTGCGGCCATATTGCTTTTCGGGAGGTTCAGTAGTATACGATTTCCTCTGCTAGTACTTCTATGTAAGTATTTAACCGCTATTCGACCGGACGCCATTCGACAAAGCGTTTATGTTCATATTACAATCCTGCTATATTATAAAAAGATTTCGCCGTCGCCGCCGCTGCCCCTCCGTCGTTTACAAGACGGCAGTTTAGCCGAACAACTAAACTCACGGCGTGGCTAACATCACGGAGTGACTAGCCTCACGGAGTGGCTAAGCGCACGGAGTGGCTAACCCGACGGCGTAGCTAAATCCACGATACGAAGAAAAAACAAAGGGTAGTCGGGAAGTGAAACAAAAGACGATCAGGAGGGAAACCAAAAGGCAATTGGGAAGTGAAACAAAAGACGATCAGGAGGGAAAACAAAAGACAGTCGGGGAGTGAAACAAAAAACGATCGGGAGGGGACAACAAAGGACGATCTGGAGGAAGTATCCTACATGACGGTGGAGGCGGCGGCGAGATCTTATTATTATAAATGGAGAGCTACCTACATATAAAAGCGTATAGGGTATTGCATGTCAAGTTCCTCCATGTATGTTTACGTGGCCCGAATTTTTCTGTCCCTCAAGGCCCCCAGCCCGAATTTTTTCCCCCAAGGTCCGATTTTTCTAAATGATTATGAGATTAATAAAGAAAACGCCAATGCAGTTTCAAAAATGTTTCCAAACACTTAATCGAGGTCTTGCGAGCGCACGCAGCGCGCGTTGGATACACTACGGAGCGGTGGATCTGGAAATCGAAAACTATGGAGGAATTAACCTGGACACCGAAAACTATGAAGGAACTGGATACTGAAAAGCTACAAAGCGGTCGACTTAGACATCGAAAACTATGGAGGAATTAACCTGGACATCGAAAACTACGGAGCGGTCGACCTGGACCTCCAAAATTACGGAGTGGTCGATCTCGACACCCAAAACTATGGACAGATTGACCTGGAGACCAAATGTGTGGAGCACTCGGTTTAATTAACTGTATTAATTACTATTAACTACGAAGAAACGCTTCCACCGCTGGCCATCTAGCGGAGTATTGAATATAAGTGTTTCGTACGATGCCACTAGATGGCGAGCGGTCGAAGCGTTTCTCGCAAGTGACTTGAAGCCTGAACGTATATAAGACTGCAAAGCTGTTCTGAGTTCGACTATACACGAGGGGTTTACCCTTCGTTGACGTACCGAAATTTACTGTCTTGACACCAAGGGAAAGTGACAACAGGTTTTGCTCGATTCCTCTGAAGAATTTCATTCAAATTTTTTCAACGATTTTTCTATTTAATGGACGGAATCTTTTCACGATTCTCTTAAAGACGCTTTTCAAGATTCTTTAAAAGATTCTCAGAACGCTTTCGGATGGAAAGAATCTTGAAAAGAATCCTGGAAAGCATCAACAGGTTTCGCTCGATCCTTCTGAAGAATTTCATTAAGATTCTTTCAAAGATTCTCGAAACGCTTTCGGATGGAAAGAATCTTGAAAAGAATCCTGGAAAGAATCTTGCTGCGGCTCCTATGCGTGATTCTTTTCAAGATTCCTGTAAAGATTCTTTCAAGACTTTTTTTAAGATTCTTCAAAAGATACTTCACAAGATTCTTTTTTCTACGCGGGTATGTATTAACAATGAAATAAATACTAATTGTGAAGTAAAATACACATTCGCTTCGCCGTATCATAAACTAGCTCATCACTGCATGACGTTATGATTTTCTTATAGTGATTGATAGGTTGCGAAAGATCGATGTGCGAAATCACGGAGTCGACCACTGAAAAAGTGAAATATTTCAAAGGAGTTCTGAGATACAAACGACCATATCACCCACACGACGAAAAGTAGAACTCTCGTTTTGGTCCTAAACTAATGATTTTGAAGTATAGTATCTAATTATATCTGAAAAAGATTTGAAAACCCTATCATTTTATCAATATAACATATTAACCTCGAAAAAACATAGCTAAAATGAGTTGGCTCGAGTAAATGATCTGCGGCAGCGTAGATGTACCTCGAAAAAACGTAGCTAAAATGAGTTGGCTCGAGTAAATGATCTGCGGCAGCGTAAATGTACTTGTCTAGAGACGCTGCCGCGTCTCTTGATAATATAAAGAGATATACTTATCGGACGATTAAATCAGTGAAATAAATAAATAAATAAAACTAAAATTCTTCTGATTGCAAATCAGCATTTTCACGAATTTTCTGGGTGTGTTTTATCGCGTAGCTTACCCTCGAATAACAGGGGATTGCCATTCCTGAAGTATACTAGAGCCGGGAACGTCTTTATCGAATATCTTTTGGCAAGTTGTGGATCCTGTATCTTGACCATATGAATGCCAAACACGTCACACTCGTCATCTATTCTCTCGAGACCTTCAAGAATTTCGTCGCATATGTGGCAGTTTTGTTTGTCTACAATAATAAATTCATTAATTTATTTTTGTTTATATTAATCTACGTTACTTAATTCTGGTGAAATAATTATCTTCTCACAGAAATATACAGCAAGGTATTGTGTGTCGTCGACCGAAGCCTCGAGCATTACCCTTGTAATAAGCTCGATACGATCTTCCGTTCTCTGTGTTATAAGCCATTGGAGCACTTCTTCTTCCTCGGCCAACTGACCCTCGAAAACGTTTGGTGTTTGGTCTTCGAAGTAAACGAGAACTGGAAAATCTGTCACTCCATAATCTTCAGCGATCTTGAAGTCCTACATGAGCCGAACAACAAAGATTGGAATAAATTATATAAAATGAATCGTTATGAATATTATCGAATCGTCGTCTGGAAAAGATTAATCAGAAAATAGTTTTGCACTGGAACAAAAGTCGAGCGGCACTGCTCGCGGTCAGTACTTGGATGGGTGACCACTTAGCCATGCACTGACTTGCACACTGACCATTGAGCGGGAGATTAGTTCTTTAACGCAAAGCACCAAGGAATCAGAAGATAAGGTGTACCACCCAGTTCCTAACACTGCCATACTTTCTGACACCGATGGTACATTTATTCATACATTATATCTGTAATGAATAAATTTTTTGTCAAATATAAAAGAATTAACAGGCAAATTGAAGAGCGTTTTTTATTGTCGAATATTGCCGAGATACGAATGTTTTTATAGAATATGTCATATGAACATGTAATAGTGAGTGTTGCGACTGACGTTTCAGTGGCTTCCGAGCGATATTCGTAGTCGGAAGGCGCATGTGCTCGCGTACATGCGGAATTTCGGATTTATACCCTTGAGTAATTATTAAATACTATAAAAGTGATATGAATACCTTCAGATTAAACCGCGCTATAGATCTGATACGTGAAAGTTCATCTAAAGGTTAGTTCTTCCCATAAATTATCGAAGTCAGTAAGTACATCATCTAATTCTGATTATGTTGCAGTTTCTGATACTGCATGTACAACCTACGGCGAAGCGTAGTAACTGAGTCCACGCCGGTGTCAGAAACTGCGACATGTAAGGTTCAACAGTGTCAGTAACCCCGGTAGTAGGCGACCATAACTAAAACAATAATTTAATTATTATTTCTTAATGATTTAACTTCGAAACTGGGTGAATCGCATTCAGAAGTGCCCAATGTACACGTCAAAGGAATTTTTCAATTTCATGATATTACGAGTTTGTGAATCATAGAAAATCGGGGCTGATGACATTAAGATGTCAGAAAATGGATTGTTTACTTTACGGTCGCCTGTACCGACTCGGGTTTTTCGTAGTTTCCCCGTATCAGCGGCGAATGCGGTACAGTGATAGTAAATAGACTGCGGACGCAAACCGGTATTAGAGTAGGTTAGTGAGTAGGGAAGTGTTCGTTAGGAAAAAAAACTAGGGTTGGGGGATGAACCCAATTTATTTTTTTTAGTTTAGTTAGTTTCAATTTACACCCGTGAGGGTGTACCATGTAAATTGAAACTAACTAAACTAAAAAAAATAAACTAGTTTCACACTGAAATGAAATTCTCAAATTCCCTCAAAGAAATCGTGATAATCATGAAAATTGTAGAGCGATATGATTTATTTGAGTTTACCATATATTACTATCCATGTGTGGTCAACAGTTAATTAAAAATACATCATATATACATTCCCAAATGAAAGTTTGATCCGATTAGAACTTCTGTAATTCTTTTCAAGAAGGTTTAACATAATTCTCGATACGATAGAAAAAAAATGAAGAATGCAAGGTAGAACCTCGCACTTTGCTCCCTTATTGTATTTCGCAATTTACCTCTAAGAGGTAGGTTTATAAAAAGCGAAAAAAAAAAAATGAGATAGCAGTATGCAACGTTCCACTTTGCATATTGCTGTTTCAAGTAAATAAACAAATAAACTGAAATGTAGCAAAATTTTAGTCGTCAAGAGGTGATAAATAAGAATTCAAATTCCTATAAAATCCGAACTATTCTACCGATCTGTACTAAATTAGATATTTAGCCTTGCTGAATTTTCTGAACGTTGCTTAGTGAAAGTTTAAAAGAATTTATTTCACTCGGTGCGTAGAACGCGGTTTTACGCACGCTTCGCGTGCGTCAAACGTCGTTTACACACCTCGTGAAATAAAATTTTGTACGATACTCATGCGAAAAACGTTTTCTTAACTCGTGTGATTGCAACACTCGCCTTCGGCTCGTGCTGCAAATTCACACTCATCAGAAAAAGTTTTTTCGCACTCGTATCGTAATGTACTATTTCTGTTCATGGTTTCAATTCCCTGATATTTACGGTTACATATGAAAAAGAATCGATATTCATTCCATTCCATGTTATTATAATAAAAAACAAATGTTATTAGTATCTCTAATGATGGTAAATTTTTCAGTTCTTTCTTATGTGGGAAAGTACTCAAATTTTGATCGACTCCTAGTTTTGGTTACGACCATATGTGTTACGTATATATATAAGTCAATCTTTTAGTTAGGAATATATGTGTGGAGTATTCTGAATGTGATTAATGTGTGGTTGATAAAATGTCAGCATTATAAATTCTGGGTATTTTTTTGTAGAAAGCACATAGATCCTTATGGATCGTTTTGAGATTTAAAGTAAAACACATCGAACCTGAGTCTTAACGAAAGTGATGCCGTGTCGATCGCAGTCATCATCGATGTTCTCCAACTCCTCGAGGATACCGGCGCACTGCTCGCATTCGTCGCTGTCTGTGAAGAAGCTCGTGTATCAAAAAGCCACCGGGATCTCAGGATCGTGACGATAAAAACCGGGAAACGAGAGATAGCCAAGACAACAAAAGCAAACGCTACACTGCGCATATACGTGTGTCTAGATACAAAAGTATTAAAAAGAAGAAGAGAACAAATAAAAGTCAAAGAAAAAAAAAGAAACTGTCAAATCCATAGAAAAAAAATGGTGTCTCGTTTCTTTCGATCTCCTCGTTAGTTATCGAGGTTTATCTACTAATCACAGTATATGTATTCAACTTTAGTGGGTCGTTCGCCAGATAGATAAAAAGATAGATAGACTGAGAGAGGTGTGTCGAACAATTGAATTGTCCTCCAAGGATAATAAATAGAATAAATAGAACGGCACGGTACCGGGTGGTAGCGTGCTGTTTCGAGAAAACTACAAATACATAGTAACAGTGTGAACGATGTCTTGAGGCAAATGTGCTTCGCGTGCCCGCGTGCCCAATATATGTTAGCTTGGTTAGAACTGTTTTATTTATTTTTTTCTATATGCATTAATCGGAGAGAAAAAAAAATACAAAATAAAGAATATCTCGTGCGTGTCCAGAAGCTGCCGAAGAACCTGTGACCCATCGTGCGGCTATTCGTGGCTGTTGAGATTAGAAAAAAAAGTAAAAAAAAGACAAAACAATTTACTTTCATGTGAAACGTGCTTGGGCAAAACCTTCTGGATGCGTGAAAACGAATGCGACACAAGGATTTACGACACAGGTAGAGAAAAGCGGGTAGAAAGAGGACGGAAGTGCCACGGGGCTTTTAGGATAGTGTGTAAAAAAAATGGTGGGTGAAACGTGTAAAAATATATGGTGCGATTCAGTTTTTGTTTGTTTTAGGTACCGTCGCCTTCTTCGGCCGCCTCGGCCTCGGCGGCGATCTTCTGTTCCTGCTTGTGACGCATCTGCTTGCGGAACGCTTTCGAATGGCACATGTCGCAAAGCGTTCTGTTCCCTACGGCAGCATTAGTTCACGTCAACATGGACGAGAGATAGATAGATAGATAGATAGATAGATAGAAAGAAAGAAAGATTATGATGAAGGATGGCAAAAAGAGACAATGAAGATGAAAGATGAAAGATGAAAGATGACAGATGAAAGATGAATGATGGAAGATGGAAGATGGAAGATGGAAGATGAAGATGAATATGAAAATTAAAGATATAGAACGGATCATTCTAAGACCCCGATTAGCGATGACAGGAACATGCGGCAAGCGAAAGCACTCGGTTGAAATATCATATTCACGGAATTCTCGCGTACTCTCTAAGGCGATATGGGAATCATAAATGGATCGACGTACGCGAGCTTCTAATCCCGAACGTGACCTCAACCCGCTAAAATTATCATTTTTTTCTTCTTCTAGATAAGAAGTAGAGTATCGAATAATACAGATAGATATCAAGGTATATATGAACTTGACAGGACTTACAAAAGTAAACAGCGAGGGCTTCGGATTCCCGAATCAGATGAAGAAGTTCTTCGCCCTCCAGGGCTTCGATCATTTCCCCTGAAGGATCCTTCTGCGTCATAAGCCATTGGAGAATCTGATCCTCGTCGTAGAGATCACCTACAGAATAAAACTGTATAAAATAAACCATTTAGTTGTCTTTGCATTTGATTCGAATTCAAATGCAAAAAAAAACTAAATGGTTGTATTGGGAATCTAATTGACCTGCGTAAATAACTGGCTCTTTTGAGCCCATTCTGAAAAAGAGTATGGCCGGTAGAGCGAAAACTCCATAGTCTTTTGCCAGTTGTTTATCGTCGATCTTCACGAAATTGATACCCGCACCATCTGCCTCATCATCGATATGCTCGATCTCCGACAACACCCGGCTGCACTGCTTGCAGTCTTTGCTGTCTAACGGAATGTTCAACGCAAATAAGTATCAAGTTCGATTCAATTGAAATAATTAAAATTCAATAAATCAAAAAACGAAGAAAATTGAGGCAAACCATGCACATTACCTGGATGATAATTAGTCGCTCACTGAAAAAAACTGCTTAACCGTTAGTCGAAATTTAGAATAATCATTTAAACATAAAGGTTATGAAATTTAATAAAAGGACAAATCATAGCTATCTTGCCGCATCAGAAATTGGCGGGCCAGATTTACGTGTGACGATTTCAAGCTTCCCTCCTGCGCAGGTTCTCAGATGGGTTGCTCTAATCAGTCGTCTTATTTACATTTATAATGTTTATAATTAAATAACTGTTGCGTATCGCGAAAAACGGCTAAGTAACTTTGCTTACAGGTAAAAGGAATAAGTAACTCATCTACAAACATTTTTATAAGTCATTCTGAGTCACCAATTACACATAAAAAAACTACGCTAAAGTGCTTGATATTTTAAATAACTTATTTCGAAAGTGTCGGTAACAACATGGGATTTTCCTTACGCATGCCCCTTATACTGTACATTCGACATATGGGGCATTTCATACCACGTTGGCCGTCCAATTTTTGCGTGATCTCAAAAATTGTTCATAAGTAGCGGTAGTAATTTTTAGGAAAGCCATGCGTGTTAAAATTCTGAAATAACACTGTTAAAAATGCAAGTAAATTTAATATACAAAACGATATGAGATTTACGAAACGGGGATATGAATTCCATATGAATATACGTTTATTGTAAATTTAAGAATAGTATGGGAATTCTCCGATACTGGTATTTTAAAATTACAGTACGTGAGTATTGTAATCTTCATTTTAATATAAAAATATTGTATTTGTCAATGACGAATGCATCTGAAAATTAATATACGGTATATGCATCTGAGCTTCAGATGCGGTCTATTAATTGTCAAAAAAAAACTTTGTACAGTGAATTTAAGGATGTTCGTGACACTTTAAACAACTTTAAAAAAGATTATGAACACCTTTTAAGACCACACAAAATTGGCGTAGTGGCTCACTTGGTATGAAATGTTCCGTATATTAAAGTTGAGTATTTATTTACTCTAATTCATACTCGTGGAAAAACACTTTAAGAGAAATGACTCACACAGGAAAATATTATTTTCAGTTAGTTACATCATTTTCCTTACCCAACTGAAAAATTTTAATTAAATATAACCTCTGAGGAATGGAGCGAAGCATTGTTTTGTCAATACAAAAGTTAGTTAGGTCAACGGGTTCCATCGTAAACAAGATTTGTGCTTTTTAAACTCTGTGCATGATCCTGAACGAGCTGCTCATACGATTGCTCTCTTTGATGTCCTATTTTTTCGCAGCATCATTCTCCACCGGTTAAGTGGAGGAATTCTACAAAAAGATAATAGTTAAAAAGTTACATGTGCAAGATGTGCTTCGCAAAATGCCATCATCAAAAACTGACCGAGAATAGTGGCATACAATGAAAAATGTATTTTTAAATTATAACTATTAATTTTTTTTTAATTTGGCGTCGAGTCGCTGCTGCGAGTCTTGATACTAAAGAGTTACATGTCTTGTAATGACGCTATTATTTTTACATTTTGTAAATCAGTTGATAATATTACCCGAAAGGCCATATTACGAGAAGGGCCCTCCACTTAACTGGAGACATCCTAGCGAACAATTCTTTGAGCAGTATATTTTGGATCATGCACAAAGTTGTAAAAGTTCGAATCTCGTTCACAAATATTGGCTTGATTGAAAAAAATAGCCAATTGAAAATAATTTTTTTCTGGCTTGCTCAACACCCTTGATAAACGAAAAAATTTTTGTTTTCGGTTGAAAAAATAGTTCTCTTCGCTAAAGACTCACAGAAAAATACAGCAACGTAGTCCGACGTCTGCCGAATCTTGTGAAACATTTTACGATTTATTCGCTCGATATGGTCGGTGAGCTCCATATTTTCCGGATTTGTCAGCCAGTCAAGAATTTCTTCCTCGTCGTCGATGTCACCGTCGTAATTGATGTATTTTCCTTTGCGGAAGTAGGTGATCCCCGGTGGATTTCTAAAGCCGTATTTTTTCGCCATCAGACGATCGCTTATCTGAACAATTTTGATTCCGTACTCAGCGGCCTCGTCGTCGATGAGTTCAATGTGACGAATCACCCGAGGACTCTCGGGGTCTTCCTCCTTATCTGCGAGAAAGTTGCGCGTCAATGAGAACGACTTCATGAGCGTTTAGTGACTTCTTGCAGCTTCTGTACTTATCAATTTTTCTATTTAGCTTCACGATGAATTTCTCCTACTTACAAAAAATCACTGCGAGAAATTCCTTCGTCTCGATGTACTTGTTGAGAAGTTCACGGTCTATTTTCTCGATACTTGCGTCGTTTCTCTGCTTCACCATCCAACTGAGAACCTCTGCCTCGTCCAGAAGATTACCTACACCGATATTCCCCGAAATATTAAAAATTGTATTGTCAAATTGTATATTCTACTTATGCAGCCAAAATTCGATTGGACGTTTGTGCTGTTAATCGAATTTTTATTATTTTCACACAATTAAAAAAAAAAAATCAGTATATTAATCTCAGGAATAATTGTGGTGAAGCATCTTGTTTTTTGCAAATTATTCGAGAGGGACGGTCTCGACGCCAACGCGGCAGGGAACCGATCGACATTGAAGTCGATCGTCGAGAACACAGTTTTTTTTCTTCTTTTATTAATTCCTGATAGAAGATTGAGAAGGATGGTGGATTGTGGAAAAAAATAATTCCCCATTTTTCATTATCATCCTATGTTTCCTGTATATTTTGAGACAGAATTGATGTAAACAAACTAATGAACAAAAATATAGTAATTATATAAATAGTGTTACCGACAGCAGTGGACGCGCGGTCAGTGGGCGGCTTTGTCGGTCCCCAGACTTAAGAAAATTTCTAGAAAGTTTCTATTGCACTAATTTTGGTGGTATAATAAATTGTTTCGAGGTGTTACTCGCGTAGCAGCATTAGTTCGGAATACACAAATAGATTCACAGCCGTAATATGAAAAGTGAATCGATTGATATCTTAAAATTAACAATGTCATGTTTTCTTATCGATGTTTTGTGAAGAGTAAATCGTAATATCAGTTCGCTTATGACGAGCAATAGCTCGATTTGGTTATTGGAAGATCCTTCATCGATCAACCGTCTAGATTTTTTATAGAACTAATTATGCTACATGAGTAAGCCCTCGGAACTGTTAATCAATCCACTAGAATTTATAATAACATATTTTTCAGCACTGATTTGACTACTGTGAATCGCTCCACCCTCCTTAAGCAGCATTTCTTGCGGTCGTAATTTGGATGGATGCCCATATAGCATTTTCACATACATGGCATATACATCGTATAAACATTTGCGGATATACAATGTCGTATGTATATACGTTAGCACGTCATATCATATCATATGTATATGAAATGTATCTCTAAAGGAGACTCCCATTCATGTACATCGAACATACACTGGATATCCATGAGGATATACATATTATGTGCGCCGTATGTACACATATGTCCTGTCTAAAAAAAACGGAAAAATTAATTACAAAATAATTATCTGCATTCATTGAATTCGGTTTATGTTGCACTTTTAGTTGAATATTCGGAGCTATTGCATTGATCGGTACATATCGGAATCGAACTTGGATCCTCTGGGTGACTGCCGGGTGCCTTAGCCCACTCGGCCATTGACATCTTAGAAGATTTTCATTTCTATTGTCTATTCGGAGTATATTAAAAATAAAAACGCCCCGTGTGGAAATTCCAACTCGCCATCACCTAGAAATCGACTAGTTTTCTTATTTTCTGTACAAGATCTAGGTCGGAAAAATAGCTAGATCCGAGCGCTATGTGTAATTTCTCGCTTTCTAGTCGTTGTACAGAAAAACTGTCTTAAATCTGGCTAAGATTCTATTAATTCGCCCAGGAAATCGGTTAACCCTATAGCATAAAATTGACTAGGTGCTAGACCGGATTTCTCTATTGAACCCAGATACCGGTTAAATAGCCTAGGATAAATAAAAAAAAGAATTAATATAAACCGTCATTTATTGCATCAGCACGTAACAGGGAAGCTGTTCAACACTATTTAAACAGGGAACACTATTTAACAACGTACGTAATCACTTTTTCATTAATAATCAAATATCTCGATAAGGCCTCCCTAATACTCACGAGAACGGTCATAATAACAGGGAAAATGACACAGTCGTTTTTTGTACATTTTAATAACGTCGCGTTTTGCCGAAATAAAAAAAAATGACGGTGACCATGACTTTTCTCATGGTCACCGTCATTTTTTTACTGTTACACCGTTATTATGACCAAAATCTCACCGTTATTAAGGTGTACAAAAACGACTGTCATTTTTTTCCGTCATTATGGCCGTTATATCACCGTTATCGTGAGTGCTAGGGCTATCGCAAAAAACAAAAAAATATTAATTCTTTCGCGTCGTACAAAACAAAAAAATCTTAGTCGTCTAGAACGTATTTTTTAGTAGCTTTCACGAACATGCACGTCCCACTGTACATAATAATAACTCGCTGCGCAGTCAGTGTCACGTCTAGACCCTGTATCGGAAAACGTCCGCGTAGCGCCAAATACAAATATTCAAGTAAAACTGGATTGACACTAGATGGCCTCGGCATCTATACATGTATGCTAGATATATTATGTCCAGCCTCTAGTCAGGTAAGCTGTGCCATGAAAGCTAAACAGATCCTAGATAGATATGCTATCTATCAGTGCATTCTGGCTAGATTGTGTCTAGACCCACTACAGAAAAACTTGGTAGAGAAAACTAGCTAGACGCTAGGTTCAAACCAGTTTATTCCCAACGGATTTCCACACGGGGCGTCAAGACTACATTCATTTAGAGGGTTGCGACCGAAATATATAAAATATTAACACAGTGGGGCGGTCACCTATCAATGTACTGATCCTTAAGGGACATTGAAAAATTCGGCCGTCAGGTGGTCACCCATCCAAGTACTGGACTTGAAGAACTTGGAAAAACTCGGATGCGGAGCGATCACGGATGCAAGTATACTGATCCTTGCGGGAGTCCAAGAATTTCAACCGTGACGCGGTCACTCATCCAGGTACTAACCTACGAGGCACGTCGAAAAATTTCTTATCATTTTTTTAGACTTTTTTTTTCTAATAAAAAACAACTCTTCAGTAGTCGCGAAGAACTCAATCCACCCCTAATGAGTTTTTTTTTAAATCTTTGTGCATCACAAAGATTAAAAAAACGCAGATCATTATTTTGTAATTAATTTTTCCGTTTTTTTAGACAGTACATATGTGTACATACGGTGCACATAATATGTATATCCTCATGGATATCCAGTGTATGTTCGATGTACATGAATAAGTGTCACCTTTACAGATACATTTCATATACATAGGACATTGTATATCCGCAAATGTTTATACGATGTATATGCAATGTATGTGAAAATGCTATATGGGTACATCCTTAGGTAATTAATTCGTGGACGTTTCATTTTCTTCCTATGTTCATGGATTGCATATACATGAAATATCTTACGAATATGTCCGTACCTGACGCACAAATTCGAATAATTCAAGTATGTACATAGAATGTGTACTTGACATTCATGCGTGTATATACCTGCATATATGTAGAATAAATATCCATAGAATATACAGGATATACTTTTCACGTTAACGACCTAAAATGGATATACATTGAATATCTGATGCTATATGGGTGGTGACCGTTGAGTCGTGAATTCACTTGCGTGCCAACCGTTGAGCGGGAGGCGGATTTTCTGAGATTCTAATCTACACTGTTAAAAAACGATTGTAAATTTACTGTGATAAGTAACATGAAAATTACAAAACTGTTGTGTGAAATAATGATTAGTATAACATTTACTGTAAAACTAACAATAGTAGAGTAAATTAATGTACGAAAAGATTAATTTTTCAAATATTTTTATGACAATTATAAAATTCTGTAGTAATCGATATCATATCGATTAATCATATGACCGAAATACTAAAATCTTAGTTAAGTTTTTAATATTAGTTGACCGATTTGTAACTTTACATGCAGAACTTTGATATCTGTATACAAATTACAAGTTCATCGTAACAAAATTTTCTAAGACGTATGTTAATTTCCATATGTCTTGGGAATAAAAATATTGAATGCGGGTAATAAATTTTCAGTGGACCACTATTGTAATTTTAAAAATTCATACTTTGTTTTCATTGTAGGTGGCTTTTGATTTTACAATAAATATGTGCACAACATTTACAAACGACAAGCGACGAAAAAAATCAGCATGTGAATTCCTAGTATTTTGTAACAGTAAATTTACAAAGTTCTCAAATCTTTTTCAGTGTTGGTAGTTTAAATATCTGATACAGATGGACAAGAAATTTATGATAGAAGTTGTGAATAAAAACTGCCTGTCCGCTACAGTAATTTTGTAGTAAAAATATTTAACAATGTATTCTGATACAGTAGTAACTTAATAAAAATAAGGCCTCTTGTATTGACCCGATTTTTCGCAGTTTCCCCATGCCCTCGTGCACATGCGATACAGTCGTGCATTAGGATGAGCGGCTGCGGACAACACTTTAAGGAGTCTCAAGAAACATTATGACCCTGAAGATATCTGCATTTCAGAAATAAAATGTTTGGCACGTCGTAACTCCCTCAATTTTCGTCGTACGAACTTCTGCGGGGGTACATTTTGTTCGTCTTGAAATTCTCTAGAGGCGACTATTTTTAGATTTTTTTTATCGATCTTTTTTCCGACGCTGCATACAAAATAATAATGGCAAACATTTGGCACGCTGTAACTCCCTTAATTTTCGTCGTACGAAGATCCGCGGGGGTGCATTTTGTTCGTCTTTAAATTCTCTAGGGGCGACTATTTTTAGATTTTTTTTATCGATCTTATTTTTGGCACTACAAGGAAGAACCACAAAAATATTTGGCACGCTGTAGCTCCCTTAATTTTCGTCGTACGAGGATCCGCGGGGGTGCATTTTGTTCGTTTTGAAATTCTCTAGAGGCGACTATTTTTAGATTTTTTTTATTGATTTTTTTCCGACTTTTTTCCGACGCTGCATTCAATCCATACAAAATAATGATAACAAACATTTGGCACGCTGTAACTCGCTTAATTTTCGTCGTACGAAGATCCGCGGGGGTGCATTTTGTTCGTCTTGAAATTTTCTAGGGGCGACTTTTTTTAGATTTTTTTTATCGACCTTATTTTTAGCACTACAAGGAAGAACCAAAAAAATATTTGGCACGCTGTAGCTACCTTAATTTTCTTCGTACGAGAATCCGCGGGGGTGCGTTTTGTTCGTTTTGAAATTCCGTAGAGGCGACTATTTTGAGATTTTTTTTGTCGATCTTTTTCCCGACGCTGCATACAAAATAATAATTACAAACATCTGGCACACTGTAACTCCCTTAATTCTTTATCATACCGGCATCCGCGGGGGTGCATTTTGTTCCTCCTGGAATTCTTTAGAGGCAACTATTTTTAGATTTTTTAACGATCTTATTTCTGGCACCATGAGGAAGAACCAAAAAAAAAAATGGTCTGCGCTAGCTCCCAACATCTTAATCGCACGAATGGCCGCGGGGTTCATTGTGTTCGTTTTGAAATGCTGTACGTATACGCATATTTTTTTTAAGTTTTTATGTGACGGTATTAGCCAGCTTAGATGAAAATATCCGCGCTGTTGCCCGGAGCACACCACGTGGAGGTTACCGTTACATTTTCCCTATCGTTTAATCAAGCTAACGATAATCCTATTATATATATTTTTAGTGCTCCTTTTTTTTTTTTTTTTTTTTTTTTTTTTTTTTCTCTTCGTAGCAACTCGGGGTGTCAACGGACTACCCACGCCTTTGCCTGGTGCACACCATGTGGTGCCGCATACAGTGTACGCTTTTTTTCCTTTTTTTCCATTTATTTCCTTATATTCCTATAAGTCGCGGATGTCAACCACTTCGCGCAAGCGTCGCAGTTGTACACAAAGTACGTGTCTTGCATCTCAGCAAATGACTTTCCCAAATGTCTAAGACATTCGTAATGCGTCCACTTTTTGCAGGTACTGCATTCGACCCATTTTGTGGGCCTTCGGATTTCTAGTTGCCCGCAACTCAGACATCTTTTGGACGTGTCCAAAGATTTGCTGATGCAATCTCGCTGCAGAATTTCTCGAAATGCACTGGGGTTTACGCACCCGATTTTCGAAACACGTCCAGCTACAATCTCACGAATATAGTGGATGACAAAAACACCGCAATTGTAACCGTCGTCCTGGCGAGGATATTCGCAGGTTTTTAATGTCCATTTACCTCGCGATTTCTCGAAAACTCGTTCGTAGCACTCTACGAAGGCTTTCAAATAACGCTTGGCACACGTCGGATTTTCTACTGGGCTGGGGTCGAGAACGTAGAGGCTCTTTCACCCGATGTCGGCATAGAGTAACACCCAGTGTTCGCCAGGACATTCCGCCGCTTTTCGGACATTCACGCTCATGTTGAACGGGATGAGTAGCGCGGATTTGTTGGACCATTCTTTTCTCAAATCGGTGAAAAAGTCAGGTCCCGTATTGCCAAGTTCACGCGTCACGATAACAGTTCCGACCTCGCATGACACGTACGCTACATTAAAATATTGCGACGACTCGGCGATATACATGGACGCGCAATAATCGATGGTGAAATTGAGGAGCCACTTTTGACCGAAAAGTTTCTCGTAGTCTTCGCCGGTGAGTGTGACGAAATGATCCGCTACGTTTACGTTTTTAACAATACCTACAAAGAAGGGCCGTGGTGCTTCTGGAGCGTAGTAGTACGCGCGATTTTTTATTGTCCCATTTGGGTTTCGGTGTAAAACTGGAGAAGCCCGGCTCTCTTCTACTAGTTTTTTCAATGTTTTCGCTTCTTTGTAACCTTGCGACTTTCCCGATGTCCGACGACGCTTCCAAAACTCCTCCGATTTCTCGTCATCCGGTTCATTGACGCGTGCTCTTTTTCGCCGTATGTTGACGATCGGCTTCGGCAGTCGAACTTCTTTGAACGAAGACCGCAACCATTCGTGCATCGTGTCGATGAATCGTCCAGCTTTAAGGTCCGAATTGTTCTCGCACGTTGAGTTTTTTGTTTTTTTAAAAAAGTTTTCTGCCGAGCTATTCGTGAAGTGGCCGTCACTGGTCTCTAGCAGACAAGTCCATAACGGAGCCAGAGGGACGAGCTTCTCCATCAGGTAGTCCACGAGTACCTCCGATTGGTATTCGTTTTGAGGTGCGTACTCATTAATATCTCTTGCTTCCTCTCGTACCTTTTGGCATATTGGAAGTACTTTCTTATAGAAGGGACTGTTCTCATATACGCTCGTGATGCCAGCACCCAAGACTTCCGACCTTCCGTACGACATATCTTCGTCTTCGTCTTCGTGGTCTTCGTCGCTTGTTTCCTTCTCGGATTCGATGAAGGCGAGTTTTGAAAGAGCATCCAAAAATGCGTCATCTTTGCGAGCAAGCAACAACACTCGCAGGAGTGCCTCCACCTTGTCGACGAACACCTCTAGTTCAGTGGTGTGAACGAGAGTCGCACATGCCTCCATCATCATCGTCACAGGCCGGCCCTTTACGTTTTTCGAGGCAGCGTGTCGTGAAATCATTTTCATAAAATGCGCGTAACACGTATGCAGCGGAACGACTTCGTCGGCGAGTGGAAGATTCGCACAAATTGCGTCGTACGTCATGTTCAAGTACTCAGCTACTGTGCACTTGTTCCACGCCGACATAAACGCATTGATGCTTGCCCACGACCAATCCGTCACTGCAGCTTTAAATGGAGGCCACTTGATCCCTCTTTCAGTCCATACATTTTTAAAAAATGACAGACATTCGCTGATGGAGGAGGCCGTATGATTGTTCGTGATCATCTCGAGTACAGGAAGGATTTTGTGCTGAACGTTAACAACGCCAGCATAAAAATAAACCCTTTTCGAGGTTTCATACGGCTTCCTCACAACAGAACCGGTCGCGTCGAAATAGAGTACCAACTCGGAATTGCTCTTTAAAAAATCTATCTGATCCTCTATCCCCAGGTATATAGTGAATGGCGTCGCGAACTTGCGAATGTAGGGATGGTCGTAGTTAGCCTTTACAATTCTCATGACAATATCGATAGTGTCGTCTACGTGGCAGTCGTTCCGACCTAGCGCTTCGGATCTCGCTTTCTGTAGTACCTCCAGCGAGTGACAAAATCGAAAGTTGCCCTCATCGCGGGCTAACGTCTCGTCTACGTCGTTTAGCAGCTCCGCATGCTTGACGCTGGGTTTGACGTGCAGCAAGTCGCGTTTCACCTTCTCTCGTTGAGTACCTCGCAATTGGTAAGAAAGTGGCAACGTGTGCTCCGATTTCGAGCCCGCGACGTTCACGTTTATATGCGTATCGAGCTGACCGACTTGACCCACAAACTTGTACTTCAACTCGCATCCTGGTTGCTTACAAGAAGCGTAGTCGCAAAAACGATTCCCGAGACGATCCTTACAGCCTTCGAAGCGGAGAGTGCATGTTATTTTCATCTCCGATGGAAGCACTGTCCGCAAATGCGCGTGAACCAAATCTGGCGACAATTCGCGACTATCGGTTGCCACTATCTGCTCGGTCAAAACCGATATAGAACCCAGCAGCCGATAGTAAGTTTTTTGCTGTTGTATACTTACGTCGTCATCGTCACGTTTTGCCGAATCTTTTTCGCTCGATACGAATCTCGCCGCGGACTCCTAGGACAGTGACAAACTTCCCATTTTTTCAAGCAAAGGTTCCTGCAAAGCATCGGAAGGTACAACCGGCTGGTAACCGGAAGGTTCCGGCCCGCTCGTACTTTCCAATGCATCCTTCTTTCCTTTGCTCTTAATAGGGCACCGACGGCCGCTTTTTTTCAATGCAACGGCACTCTTTACTTTGTCGGCGAATTCATCAGCATTGTTATTCCAATGGAAATACAAAGCCGATCGAAATTTCTTTTTTGCTTTCTTCCGAATTTTCAAGTGCTTGCATATTCTACTAAACAGGGGATTGCCAGTAGGACCCAACGAAAGGTCGCAAATGTTTTCACTGCTTCTAACAATCGCCGCAGAAACGACGTTTGGGTCGAAACGCATCTTTTCCGAATTTTATAACGTTACGTCTGGCGTCCCTCAAACTGTACAGCGAAAATCCGAAAGGAGCCTTGTAACTTGGTGGTAGACGTCGTTGTAACACGCCCTGTCACTTTGCTTTGCCCCTTACTTGTTGATAAATAAGATGCGTAGTGTTCAGCACCTTACTGCACACTCGCTCGTCGAAGTCAAAGTATTCGCAAGATCAGGTAACTTGTCCCGTATATATTTTACGTTAGTCAGCCGAAAGCTCTGAATCGATTTTGCGCGTTAAACAAACGAGTGGAAATTGAATCGTGATACAGTGTAGGGTTGCTATTTTTATGCAACTAGACTTTTAATAACGAGAGCGCCAATCGCCAATGAAATATATTCCATTTCCGCGCAGGAGGATTGGCTACTAAGAAGAAAATACACTAAATAAGCTCGGCTTTTTTCGCTGTGAAAACCAACGAGCTTTCGGCAGAAACGCGCTTCTCTTGTATCCTCCTATCTCTGTACATTTGAGTACGCATACAGTATCGTGAAGTCCGCATTTAACGCCCGCAATATCATTGACGGCCGATTTATTTCGATTCCGTTGTGATTTTGTACAATTGCGGAGAAAAAAGACACCCAGCCACTAGCTATGATCACATTGCCTTAAGTGCGAATATTCGTCAGTTCTGTCCTCCGTTGCAGGGGTCGTTAGACTGTACTTTTAATCTAATAGTGTGGAGGATTTTCCCTCCGAGCGCAATACAGCCGTCTAAGACTCGTCAGTTAGAAAATCGGGTATTCTCGTGCAACGTAATACGATCAGCTCTAACACTCTAAGTCTTTACAACGATGCGAATGAAAAGTTGAAAAAAAATTTATCGTGAGGAATGTCGTTTTTTTTTGCCGCGACGCACGATAGCGTCAATGTACATGTGACTTAGTACATCAGAGGGAAGACTCCTCTGACTTTGAATGCACGCATGCATTTTTGTATTGACCAATGTTTAATACTCGAGGCACCCATACAAACATAAGACAATCTAAAAATAGCTCCCATAAGGTAAGACAATCTAAAAATAGTCGCCCCTAGAGAATTTAAAGACGAACAAAATGCACCCCCGCGGATCTTCGTACGACGAAAAATAAGGGCGTTACGGCATGCCAAATGTTTGTCATCATTATTTTGTATGTTTTGTATGCCGCGTCGAAAAAAAGTCGGAAAAAAATCGATTTAAAAAATCTAAAAATGGTCGCCCCTAGAGAATTTCAAAACCAACAAAATGCACCCCCGCGGATCTTCGTACGACAAAAATTAAGGGAGCTACAGCGTGCCAAATATTTTTATGGTTCTTCCTTGTAGTGCCAAAAATAAGATCGATAAAAAAAATCTAAAAATAGTCGCCCCTAGAGAATTTAAAGATGAACAAAATGCAGCCCCGCGGATCTTCGTACGACGAAAATTAAGGGAGTTACAGCGTGCCAAATGTTTGCCATTATTATTTTGTATGCAGCGTCGGAAAAAAGATCGATAAAAAAAATCTAAAAATAGTCGCCTCTAGAGAATTTCAAGACGAACAAAATGTACCCCCGCAGAAGTTCGTACGACGAAAATTGAGGGAGTTACGACGTGCCAAACATTTTATTTCTGAAATGCAGATATCTTCAGGGTCATAGAAACATTATGGGGAGTAAAAGCCTATACACTCTTAAAACCAAGCGTCTTCCAAGTGTGTTGTTTCCTTTCTTTTACAACATGACGACTTTTTACCCACTTTAAGCATATTGCATTGTAAATATCATTACCATATAAAATGCAATGGGCTCAAACTGTGTAAAAAGTCGTCACAATGTAAAAGATAGGGAACAACACACTTTCAACACACTTGGTTTTGAGAGTGTAGGCGTACTGAGAAACATCCAACTAAAAAAAGGAATGGAGTTTGGGTAGCCGGTTTTCGATACAAAACTACACTGAGAGAAATTTGCATGGGTCTGGTAACTATTCAGTGATAATTATATTTTATTAGTCCAGGTGACTATTTTCGTAGTTACATTAACAGTAACGTAGTTACGTTAACAGAAAAGAGAGTTACATTAACAGTAACGTAGTTACGTTAACAGTACAGAGAGTTAATGTAACTACGAAAATAGTCACCTGGACTGATAAAATATAATTATCACTGAATAGTTGCCAGGACCATCTCCGTTTCTCTCAGTGTAAAAGAACGACGGCTTTCTGGGATGATTATTTTTTGTTTAATATTAACTCATAAATTAATTTTAATTTTTCCAACATATTATTCTTAGTGATGAGAAAGCGCTCCACTGATTGAACAAAATATTTTGACATTGGTACGTGAAAGTCATTGCATAAAACTTTGTTTTCAAACATCACAATAATTATAATGCAACCAACGGGCTGGATTATGATTGTTAAAGTTTCTTTCCCTTTCGTTGCTTCGTTATGGAAGAAGCTTTGTTTTTATAAAAATTTTTTTTGGAGATTTTCATGGCAGTGAACTCAAAATGGTCTATAATATCGAGAAAAGTAGTTTAGGAAAAATGTCGGGACGTGTATGTGCGTACATGCGTATGTGTATTTGTGTATGTATAAGTAAGAACACGACAAGCATATCCATTTAGACATTTTTTTTTAATCATTGAATACCATTGAATAAATGGTCTCGATATTTTCAACCAATTTAAGAATATCGACATGTATACCTCGAACAAAATGGGACAGAAACCCAAATGAGATCTTAAAAAATAGATGAACAAAATATAAACTTTCATTTGAAGTGAAATTAATTAAAAACCAATTTTTAATGCATTTATTCAAAAGTGTAAAGATGTTTTCATAAACACTCCATCTTCCTGCTTTGAAATAATAATTATAAAATGGATCATAGCATAACAGTAAATTTCATAAAGTAATAGGGTCTTTCAACTTACAATCCACCATCATCATTCTTTATTATAGGAAATTAAATTTGTTATAATGTCACCGTGTCTTGTCTGATTTGGCACGATGACGACATCTACTCGTACAAACCGCAGTGATAATATCACATTGATGCGTTATTGGCGGCGGGACCGTTCTGGAATGGCTACGAGTAAGGCAAGTAGAATAATTCAACGTTCTGGTACGTACCGCTGAAAAAAGTGAAATGTCCGAGCGAGTGCCCAAAGTGTGTGTGAGAGTATATCTCTCGTTGTTCGGTGAGACTAAAGTGTGTCGATTCTTCGAGCTTAATGATTTCTTACTTTTTATTTTCATTAACACTGTTTTCGTTTTAAAATTGGATTAGGAATATCACACAATAGTGTAGTAGGAAACGTATATTTATTTCATCGTAATGTTCGGCATATTCTCATCCGTACATAAGGTTGTTCTTTACCGCTGTACAATTATCGGCGATATTTCCAATTACAACTGGGGCCTATACGAGTCTTCAACTTAGCCGTATATTTGCACATGCGTCTTAATTTTTAATCATCTTTTATTTTTAAGTTAGTAATATCCTGCCTGCGATCGTGCCCGACTAATAATTAACGCGTATTCACCTAATCCGCTAATCGTGACAACGCGCAGATTGGATTACAATCACGTCGAGCAAAAAATGTTATTAAAATTGGCATAATTGCCCGGTGCACGTCCTATGCCGCAGGCGTTAGAGGCTTTTCTGAAATAATATGTACGGTTCTTACATAAAATGAATAAAAATAAAAGTTATTAATATATTATATAGGTACATAGTAAAATAAATTAAAGTTAATTGCAGAAATAAAGAGAGAGAGAGTGATAATGAGAGCGAGAGCGAGAGCGTGATTGCAGATTAAACAATGCGATGAGAGTTAAGAAAACGGAAAAACGACAAAAATATGGTGGTTAAAACGTTAATTGCTGATATAAAACGCGAATGAAGCATCCCCATGAAAATAAAGTATACTCGATATATATAATAATATTCATTACGTATGCACCGGATATATCTCAGATATATGAAATATACTGAAGTTGAAATTTGGACCGTTCCATCAGGCATTAATCTGGTGCTGCTAAGGCCCTGTCAGGGCCTTTTCATAGCGCGAACAGGGCGTTATTTGTGCCTGATGTAATGCTAAACATTTCAACTCCTGTATGTCTCAGTATCAGATATGAGCCATATTTAAATACAATTGTATTCACAATACTTGTTGGTCTGAATAACTATGTGCAGTATAAAAAAAAAGCTGGAACTATTACATTTTTCTTCGATAATAGAGAATAATCGAATTTATCAATCTGCAATAATGTTATTATTAGTCTTAATTAAGAATTATTTACGATTATTTAAATCAGCAAGTATTTTCAAGACATTTTTATTCATATATTGCATATCCATGTTTGGTATATATAAATATTCAGTAGTAATATCCCAAGATCTCCAAAATTATCGGAATATTTCCCAATTGTTTCGTTGCTGAGCAAAGAAAGGAAGAAGTTTCGCATAGTAAAAATTCGAGCGCGCAGCGCGAGGGATTTTTGTGCGAAACTTATCCCGATCGTTGCTAAGCAGGGAAACTAGACGGAAATATTACGATTTATTTTGGAAGTCGAGGGGTGTTTTTCGGATCTGGATTTCGGCTAAGCACAGAGCAGTATTCGAGGAAGCATTAACCCAATTTTTGACAGACAAAAATGTCAAGCCGAATGTTACATTGATTGAAAACAAGTGAAGAGCTACTGTGGAATATCCGGGCGAAATTACCGATGAAATTTTTAACAAATGAAACTTGATTACCGAGAATACCGCTCTGTGATTGGTCGAAATCCAGGCCCGAAAAATAATCAAAGATATATAATAAATATATTTTGCATGAAAACAAAAGTTCATATTCCGAGTATCTATTTATATATACTTTTTTTCATGTGGATGGACAGCGATTTATTATAACAACGTTTTGGTAACATGATTAACGTAATTGTACAGCGGTCGCCGGCACGAACACGTAAAATGCGGAAACGGAAAATGCGGTTTCGCGAAGATATACTACGGCATAACAAATCGCAGACAATTAAATATATCTATGTATATATATATTTCGTTCGCGCGTTGAACGAGGTATATAATAAATAATGTCACAAGTTTCGTGCCGGGCCGCACCGACTATTATAATCGCAGGTTTAATGAGTTGAAATTACGATTGTAATGAGCGAAATGAGACCATCTTGGGTCTTTGATCAAAAACGCATTAAAATTGTAAGTGGCAGGGAGACGCGTGGATGGCAAGGAGGCATGTTTTTCGAATCTTTTCGAGATCCATTTACTTTGCTGTATATATAATTTCTGACGCTAATGAGCTACCTTTGGCTATACATATAAATAAATAAATAAATAAATAAATAAATAAATAAATAAATATATAAATAAATATATAGTCAAGCTCCTCCGAGCGATCACAGCCGCGTCTCCCTTCGTTTCTCCCCTCCTTCTTATTTTTTTTCATCTCCACTGATAAAAATTCTCGGTTAATTTTCTTATTTTCATCAGCGATTATACTAATCTCGTAATTCTGTAGTTTTTTTAAAACAAACAATCATTCTCTAAAAATCATATAAAAATTATGCGATCCAAACACATATCGGTATCCTAAAAAAATGCAAATGAATTTACAACCAAAGAAATGATTTGATTAAAATATGAAGAAGATAATAGGCCAATATGTTTTTGACTTCTTAGATAAAAATACGTTTGTGCAATGTAAAATTCTCCGAGTATTTTTCTCAGCGTATCTAATATAATTAAGCATATCGGTCGATCGAGAGAAGATTTCGTGGGCCAAGTGTTGAGAATGACGACGACGTCAACGACGGTGAAGGGAGTATATTACGACGAGGATGACGATGACGTAGTGATATCCGACATGAAATATGTCGTTCTTGTCGTCCGTTAGGCAATGAACGCCTTCCTCGGAGGATAATCGTGGTGAGAGTGTTTTCGCGCGTGTGTGAAGACGGTGTGTAAAGTGCGCGGCGTCGTGGAAACTCCCGATATTCCCTCAGGTCGATCTCTCTCGGTACGACGCGTGTGGGGTCCGTTGATTGATAATCGACATTATCAGACCTTCATTAGGTAGGGAATCCCGGCGACAACTGCAACACCCGACAATCCAATCGGCCACGCGATTCAATAACATGTAAAACCAATCTCATACCATCGCTCGCTCTATCTCTCACTCTCCCTTCCATTCTCTCCCAAGTCATCAATAGACTTGAAAGCGACTAGTCGCATAAAACTCCCGCGTGTTAGCGTCAACGACGCTCGATTAAATCACTGCTAACGATGGAACGTTGACGACTGACGTTGAAAATTTTTCATTGACTATTAATTCCTTTTTCATATTAATTCATCACTTCAGTCTCCCAAAATGATCTGGTGAGCCAATATATCAGTGATTTCAGCCGTTCGGCAGTGATTTAAGCCGTTCGTTGTCAAGACGCTTTTCCTCAAGGAGATCAGAATTATTCTTTACTTTTTATTTTTAATTTTTTTTTTTTTCAGGTCGATTGCGAACACCGGATCAGCTCTCACAGTTGAACTTGTGGTATTGTTAGATATTTACCGCTTCCGAAAAATCCCTTCTTTCCCTTAGCGGCTTTAGGGGCGTTGGTGCCGCGGCTGGATGAGCTTCCTTTGCTGGTGTCGGTGGCTTTGGCGATCGGCTCCGTAATCTTGGCGATCTTTTTGCTGTCCTTCGCTGTTAGTTTGTTTATCGCTTTGAGGGCAGGCACGACAGGAGATGGTGAACCACCGCCACCGCGGCTCAATTTGGATGCTCCGCTGCTGAGTCCACCGAAGTTTGTCGCCTTGTTGTGAGAGACTGTAACACGGCTGGCTTTGGCAACCCTCGTGGCGTGGTTCGGCTTCGCGGGACAGCACTGGTAGGGCTCATAGGAGGGAACCGTGGGTTTCGCGCTTTTACCACCCATCCCGATGTAGAAACAGCCGTCGCCTGCGGTAAGCAAATATACAACGTGTCAGACAATTGGTAATGGCTGGTGGCTGATTCTCGCACGAGTTAACGAGGCGCACATAGAACTTGTCAAAGAGGATTTTCATTTTATTATTTTTTTTTGTGAAATACAGAGCGGAGTTGTGTTAAAGGTTTTTTTTAGAGAGATAGATAGAGGAAGAGTGAGCGAGAGAGAGAGAGAGAGAGAGAGAGAGAGAGAGAGAGAGAGAGAGAGAAAAAGAGGATTAGAAAATATACGTGCCCGAGCTACAAGATATGAGTTCACTTCAAATCCTCAATGCCTAACGGCCACAAAGTCAAACGTGCAGATTTAACGTACGCTCAGAAAAATCGTGCCAGTCCTGCCAACTTTTAAAGTTACAGCTATTCATTTTTAATAAGAGTAACTACTATCTATAGTTACGCCAACTGTTTTATAGTAACTATAAAAAAAAGTTGAATGGACCTAACATGAATAGCTGTAATTTTATAGCTGGCGATACCAGATTTTTCTCTGTGTGTACGGTATTAGGTATTATTAAAAAAGTAAAGAAAAAAACATAAGTTTCGGTCGGCGTCGTAGTGGTCAATTGTCATCGGCGTTCAGCATCGACGCGACACGCATTTAAATAAAAAGTATTTATTGTTTAACATTACGGAAAACGCGTTTTTTTTTCTTTTGTGAAATTGGGAGCATTTACTGCAGAGCGACGATCCGAGCGGTCCTTTTCTTTTAGTAGGCTCATTTTTAACTATTATACACAAGAGTGTGACTGTAAAAACGACGGCTGCATGCACTGCAGTACACGGAAAAAACGGATTAGTTAGGATATCTAAGTTACTGGTTAAATATGTGCTACACGATTGTTTGGTTGTACCAACCATGAATTTGTTTTTTGTAACTAATATCTTCGTTGATCGAATTAACTAATCATCTGGTACATATTTAACCAGTAACTTGGTTATCCCAACTAACCTGTTTTTTCGTGTAGGGGCAGACGAGTAGCTATGATGCGACCGCATTTGTATTGTGACTACAGCGCAATGTGACTATATGGCACTCGCTTTTCTTCGGATGCATTTTGATACTTGTGGATGACAAGAGACAATGTCTTCCTTACGTCACGTTCACAATCAAACACCACTGTATGGTATGCGCTTGTGGGCGAATCATAGTAAAAGCATTCAATCCTTTGTAACGTTATGATATTTTCTATTGGACAAAGATATCACAAACATGTACACCAAACCAAATTGGGAAGAACGTTACTATGAATATGCGATTTTGGTATTTTATTATTGCTCTCGTGGAACTGGTAAAGAAGGGAGTGATCAGGGTAGGAAGTATAATAGCCAATAAGAATCTACTGCCCTCACAGTGGGGGCCGAACGACAGCCGTCCATTGGATGTTTGACTCTCGTCATTATCTACTGTAATCATTATCTTCTTTATCGGTTTGCAAGAGTAGTAAGAATATCCGATAGTCGCATATTTATTTTTACGCAAAGTGCGCGAATTTTCCAAGGTTTCAGAAATGTTCCTATCAATTTCGATGGTATATATGCTTACGATATCAGCGTCTAACAAAAACATTTCATCACGATCCAAACAAAATAGTACATTATGCTGCAAGGGAGGAAAGAGCGCGATTTTCACAGAGTGCGAGGTTACCTGCCCGAGCGAAGCGAGAGCTGCACGAGCACGAGGTGAATATCGCGCTTCCTCCCGCGTAGCATACGATTCTTTTCTTCCGATTGCTTTGAAATATGACGTGATTTCTGTCGCTGAAAAGCGAGAGGGAAAATTCGACGCTACCTGGCCGTGAGCCGTGTGCACGTGCAGCGGGCAGATATGCGAGGCAAAACTCGCTCGGGCATCGTGGCCCCTGTTTTTGCGCGGTTCGAGGCTCGCAGCACGAGCGCCGCGGTACGCGGCGTTCCTGATGGGAACCTCGAAATGGGCAAAAATAGGGGCAAGATGCCCTAGGGAGTTTTGGCTCGTATATCTTGCCCGCTGCACATGCGCAATGCTCGCGGTCAGATATTGGCGACTTTCCTCCCGCTTTTCAGGGGCGGAATCACGTTATTTCAGCGCAGTCAGGAGAAAAACATATTATTCTTTGGAATCTTATGATATTTTCCCTATTCGACATATATATCACATAGCTAATAGGAATCTACTGCTCTCAGGATAGGGGCCGATCAGCAGCCATCCATTGGCTGCTTTACTCGCGCCATTTTCCACAGTGATAATTTCCATTCTTGTCGGTATGCGAAAGCAGTAACAAAATCCGATAACCGCATATTTATTTTGCCGCAAGAGACGCGAGATTTAATAGGTTTTCGAATTCGGATGGTGCACATGCTTACTATATCGTCGTCTA